>CAUYPK010166524.1:0-10464 GCA_963574355.1 Loris lydekkerianus
CTTTCTCGAGAAGGCTGACCTCAGCAATGCTCTCCGAGTGCAGGACACTAAAATCCTCTGACCACTGAGGAACATACTTTCTGCCAAAGCCCCGTGTTAGCTATTTGTCTGTTTTTGAAGCCAAAGAAGCAAAATTCTACCTGCTGCTTTATCTTGGAAGCTGCCTATAGGAATGATTTTCTTTTTTCTGGAATTCCCCCATCTGACCTGAAATCAGATTCTGTGGATACAATGAATGAGTGAGTGAACACCTCTAAGGGAACCCCTGAGAAGTCCTAGTGCATCCTGGATAATCAGGAACTGCAGTTGTCAACAAAAGATGATTCTTCCTTTTTCAGAGTCCAGAGTCTGAGAGGTCCTGGCTGTTAAAGAGCTCCCAGTTCTCTTGCCAGGGTTTACTGTGTTAATCCCTCCCCTGTCACCTCTCATGTGGAACAATCAAATTTTATTGGGTCTAGCAGTGCTGTTTTTGGTTTAGGGCTTTTTTTTTTTTAATTTTCTTTTTCGTGTGCATTGTACTCTGATCCTGGTTCAAAAGCAAAATTAGAAGACTCCCCTGTCATGAAGCCCCAAGCCCCATAGTCTTATCTTGAGGGCATATTTGTGGGTTATTCTCTCAACTGAATCTGTTCAGCTGTATCAAAGTAAAGAGAAAAAATACTCAGGCAGGGGATCACTGCTGGATTCCTCAGAGCCCCATGATGGATATAAGCCATTTCCCATTTCCAATCTCAAAAGAAAACATTAGAGAAGACACACACCCAGCATCCCTGACTCCTACCCTCCTTCTAGGGTCCATATGAAGAGTCCAAGCCCTTATCTTTCATTTGGATGTGGTTCTTACTGGAATATTTATAGTTGTCATGGACCAGCCACAACACGCATTGGGTTTATTTCCTAGTGGCCTGGTGGGGTGAGGAGACCAGAGAATTATTAGTAGGAATTATAAAATATTAATATAGAGAAATAATAGACACAGACCAAGAGACAGTTTTAAGAGCAACGAGTCTTGGGAGTAGGCACACACTTTTCGTGAGGTTCCGGTATGGGGAGGTTGTTTGTGGGGCCTTGTTACAGTGTTGTAAAGCAGGGTATAAAAGCCACGAGACACAGGGGGAAAAAAATCTCTGGACTCAGTCCCATCAGATTGCTGGCTCAGTTCTCCCACAGAAGTATTTGAGAACTTGTCCAGTTTTCAAGATGCAGAATTAAGCAGTCTATCTATGGACAAATAGATATACACTGCATGTGAAAAAAATATTTAGTGTTAAAAGTTGTCTAGACAAGCCAGGCACAGTGGCTCATGCCTGTAATCCTAGCATTCTGGGAGGTCAAGGCTGGTAGATTGCTTGAGCTCACAGTTTTGAGACCAGTCTTAGCATGGGCAAGACCTCATGTCTACTAAAAATAGAAAATCTAAGGGATGAGGATTGTTTGAGCCTAAGAGTTGGAGATTGTTGTGAGCTATGATGACATCATGGGAGTCTACCCATATGACAGCTTGAGCTTCTATCTAAAAGAAGAAAATGTGGTCTACATAGATGTTATAATTTTCAAATGCTTGGAATGACAAATATTAAATTATATTGGATATGCACATATGTAGGGAAATAAAGATGGACTGAAAAAATGAAATGTGCTTACCCATGTAGAAACTGGCAGAGATGATTAGACCACATGATATTGCTTTGACTTGATTAGAACTAATGCAAACAACAGTGACTGCTGATTCTAGAGGCAGCAAAAAATCCAGCCGGAGAGGCTGGACTTCCCCTAGTTATTCTGAGAGTTCCACTGTGTTCTGTAGAATTTATCCACCATACACAATCTCAGGAAATACATCCATCTAGTTTATTATCAGCATTTTTACACCTTTTGATAATTATTTCTTGTATTTTCATTTAAAATTTATTTTGGATAAAAGTATTCATCATGAGTTTCCAGTCATGAAATGAGCCAATAATGAGCCACTCGCCTGTGTCTTGCCAAAGAATAAAATCATCATCATAGTAAAAATGCCAAATTTAAAACACAGCCTGTCCTACCATGAATCTTCTGAAGCTTCCAGTGATTGATACAGATTCACTGACCTTCCTTTGAACTCAGAAGAAATGTGGAAGAATGGTAAGGTAAAGATCAGAAGGTGCACACTCAAGTGTTTGGAGGACCCTGTCCCACATGTGGGCTCAATTAATGGGAAGAAACAATATACGCAACCAAAGAAGTCCTGGCAGCTTCTGACTCCAGGGCCTTATACCAAAACAGAAAGAAGGAGAAAAGGTAAAGGTGACAGATCTCAAGGGATGAAGACATGATTGGACATTAAAATTTCAGCATCTCCCATTTAGTCTGTGTCTACAGCCTTCTCCAAGTATAGATGGAGGAACTAAATGGAAGTTCACAGAGGGAGCAGTAGACATCAGAGTTCCTCACTCAGGGGTTCATACTACTCCTGGAGGATGACTTTGGGCAGGTGTGTGTGTGGGGGGTTATCTTGAAACTATAAATGGCAGGTAGAATAATTAAACCTCAGTGAAAGTATATCTTGATTGTACATCAGAAACTGAAGAGCTACATTCAGTTGGAAGATGGATACTGCAGCAGGGTATGAGAAGCCTTGGAAAAGTTTGCAAGATCTTCAATGTCTTCTTCATTCCAAAATATAATGCATGACTGTCTCCTTGTTTTCCATCCCCAAGTGAAACAGCAAAATTGAGACAGGTCTAGATATTTAATATAGATTGTTATTCAGGCAGAAAGAACTGCCAAAAAGAAAGATTCTACTACAGAAGATTGCCGGGGACCTCAACTGTGGCACCAGCAGACAGAAGGAAAGTGGACTCTTGATCCTTATGTGTTTCCTGATTTGTTTTTATTTCACAGACCTTGGATGGGGGGATTATCCTAAAAACACTAGATAACCAAAAAGATTTCTCACATATTCATGCATGTATTTTGTTCTTCTGCTTCTTCTTCCCTTTGCTCATTCTCTTTCTCTTCTTCCCCTTCTCCTTCCCCTCCCTCCTCTTCTGCTACTCCTTTTTCTTCCCCTTCTTCTCCTTCTTTGCTTTTGTTCACATATCCACCAAAAGTATGCCAGTTTGGGCATTTCACTTCAAGTGTTCTTATCACATGCCTCTTAAAAAGTAGAATCCTACATACAAGAGCAAGGAACTTTTAATTCTTGATATATATTTCTCAATTGTTCTTCAAGAGTTCATTGCCCATTTATACTCTTTGCAAGCATGTAGAAACTAGTGATCATAAAAAGTGACAAAATTTGGCATTTACTCATAAATATAGGTTAGATCTATTATGTATGTTGAAAATTGAATTCATCATTATATAATTTCAGTCTTTTTCTACTGGCTATTTTGAACTAAAGTATATTTGTGTAATATAATTATAGCTATTTACTCACTTTTAGTTACTTTTTCCATGACATATAGAGGTTTTGTCTTTTTACTTTTAGCCTGTTGAAGTTCTTAAAGCTACAAGCAGTCTTCTGTAGACCTATTATTGTGGAAACTCACTCATTCTAAATATTTTTAGATTGAGGAGTTTAACTCATTTTTATTTAATGTAATTAATTTACTGTTACTTTATTTCTTCTACTTATGTTATCTCTCATTGCTTCTCTTGTGGCCTCCCTTTCTTTTTTATGGATTTTTGTAGTTACTTCTTTTGATTACTTTCTTAGTTTCTTTCACATAAATTGGATAGATATTTTCTCTCTGAACACCTTAAAAATGGAAATTATAAAAACATCTTAAAGATATAAGAATAGAATTTAGTCTCATAACCGGTGATCTTCAATTGAATTCAAAACCCATAATGCTTTACACTTCCCATTTTGTTATTCACATGATAAATTATATCATTTTATATTGTGTGTGTATTCATAGAGACATTTCAGAATTTCTAAAGTAACATGCTTGAATGGATATATTTTATAAAAGCTGAATTAAATAATTGGTATGTATCCCACATGTATTAAAATGATTGGTTTTGTATGTTTTAGCTTATTGCAAGAAAATAGTAGCGTTTTCATTCACTATTATCAACCTTTAACTAAATGAGAATATAATTTATTTTTAATTGTTCATTTTATGTATCAATTTCACAGAATCTATTACAATATTCATGTCTTGCTGTATTTAGAAACGCAGACTTTTCTTTCCTACTGACAGCTGAATTACAGCCTTTCTCTTTGGCATAAGGAGATCACCAGTATATCAATAACATTAAAACAAAGTTTTTCTAATGTCATTTAAGTCTTTAGTCCTTAATATTTTCTTATCAAGGCTTTTCATTGAATTTCCATGTATTTTTGTAAAGTGTTATTGCCCTAACTGTATAGTAAAGATTCAGAATTTGTGCTTCTCATGGATGTACATTTATCCTTGAAGATGACAGTTACAGGTTGGGTGTGGTGGCTCAATGACTGTAATCCTAGCACTCTGGAAGCAGAGGTGTGCGCATAGTATGAGCTCAGGAATTCCAGACCAGCATAAACAAGAGTGAGACATTGCTGGATATAGCTGGGTGTCATAACCCATGCTTGTAGTCCCAGCTACTTGGGATGCTTGGGGAAAAGGATCTCCTGAGCTCAGTGTTTTGAGGTTATTGTTAGGTATAATGGCACACTACTCTATCCTGGGGCAACAGAGTGAGATTATGTCTTTAAAAAAAAAGAAAAAGAAAAGAAAAAGAAAGAAAGGAAGAAAGAAAGAAAGGGAAAGGAAAAGAAAAGAAAAGAAAAGAAAAGAAGAAAATGACTTTTATCTTGATCACATTAGTGATGTACTATTTTTTCCAGAAGTTTATGGGTGAAATTTTTTAAAATTTTATTTTGTAACTTTAGATAATTCTTTATTTCATTGTAGAAGTAGGTTAAATTTATTTTTAGTTTTTATGTAGGCAGGGTGTCCTAAAATTTGCCATACATACATACATAGTGAAAGTGGAAAATTCTAACCTAAATGTACCATTATATACAAAACATTCATTACATAATTTTACAAAATATTTCTCTATGTATTGATATAAAAATATTAAGAATATACAATATGAGTTTCCATTCTGTGTATAACTTGGGACACTTTATATATTGTAATTTTGTATGATAATATTCAACTCTGTATACTTGAAGACATTGAGAACAAAAAAAAAATCAACCATATATTTATTGGTAATTTAAGTTTTGTGTTTGTTTACCTACATATTAGTTATATTTGTTTTTGTTTTGTTTTTTGAGACACAGTCTCACTGTATGAGCAACCTCAAAATCTTGGGCTCAAGCAATTCTGTTGTCTCAGCATCCCAAGTAGCTGGGACTACAGGCACCCTCTACAACACCTGGCTATATTTAGAGATAAGGTTTCCCTCTGGCTCAGAGTACTGTCAAACCTGTGAGCTCAGGAAATCTACCCACTTTGGCCTTCCAGAGACCTAGGATTACAGACATGAGCCACTGAGCCCTCCCTTGTATTTAGTTTATGAACAGTATATTTTCTCTCGGGTGCTAACCAATGGTTATTTTTTGTCCTGTAGGTGAATATTAATGAAAACTTCCAGGCTGGTTGTGGTGGCTCACACCTGTAATTCCAGCACTCTAGGAGGCTGAGGTGGGTGGAAAACTCAAGCTCAGGAGTTGAAGAACAGCCTGAGCATGAGTGAGAGACCCCATCTATAAAAAAATATATATAGCTGGCATTCTGACGGATGCCTGCAGTCCCAGCTACTCAGGAGGCTCAGGCAAGAGAATCTCTTGAGCCCAAGAGTTTGAGGTTGCTATGAGCTAGGATGCCACAGGGAGACTGAGACTGTTTCAAAAAAAAGGAAGTAAAATAAAAAGTGTTTTAATCTTAAGACATACTTATTAGTGAATATATATAATGTTTGTGAGAAACATTTGTGTGATGAAGATAATGTTTTAACAGTCATGTAACTCTAGTTAACTCTACTTTTTATTATTCTTTACTTTTTAGGAGAAACATTTATTATTATATTTTTTTTAGACAGAGACTTAAGCTGTCACCCTAGGTAGAGTGCTATGGTGTTCCAGCTCACAGCAACCTCCACCTCTTGGGCTCAAGCAATTCTCTTGCCTCAGCCTCACAAGTAGCTGGGACTACAGGCGCCTGCTACAATGCTGGGCTTTGTTTTTCATTGCAGTTGTCATTGTTGTTTAGCTGACCTGGGCTATTTTTGAACCAGCCAGCCTTGGTGTATGGGGCCAGCGCCATAACCACTGTGCTACAGGTGCAGGCCAAAGTTGTAATTTTTAATATTTTAATTATATAATTTAGTAGTTTTAAGCATATTGACAATGTTATGCAATATGTATTTCTAGAACATTTTTATCTTGCAAAAACAAATCCTTTGTTTCTTTTATTGTGACAGAGTCTCACTATGTTTTCCTTGGTAGAGTGTTGTGGCATCACAGCTCACAGCAACATCAAACTCTTGGTCATTAGTTATTCTCTTGCTTTAGCCTGCCAAGTTCTGGGAATACAGGTGCCAGCCACAATGCCCAGCTATTTTTGTTGCTGTTGTTGTTTCAGTTCTTGTGGTTTAGCTGGCCTGGGCCAGGTTAGAATCCACTACCCTTGCTGCATGAGGCCAGTGCTGTACCCACTGTGCTACAGGCAACAAGCCATGTATTTTATTTCTTAAATCAATAGCTTTATTTAATGTCTGACTTTTGATTGTGAAGATGAGAATATGATTGTTTCCATATTATTATTACTATTATTTTTGTAGAGACAGAGTTTCATTTTATCACCTTCGATAGAGTGCCATGGCGCCAAACAGCTCACAGCAACCTCCAACTCCTGGGCTTAGGCAATTCACTTGCCTCAGCCTCCCAAGTAGCTGGGACTACAGGAGCCCACCACAATGCCTGGCTATTTTTTTGTTGCTGTTTGGCCAGGGCTGGGTTTTACCCCACCACCCTTGATATATGGGGTGGCACCCTGCCCACTGAGCCACAGGCACTGTCCTGTTTCCATAATTTTTAAAAGAGAAAGACTTACTGTTACCAAATTAGATTTTTTTTAATTTTTTTTATTAAGTCATAGCTCTGTACATTAATGCAATCATGGGGTACAATCTACTGATTTTATATACCATTTGAAATATTTTCATCAAACTGATTAATATAGCCTTAACTGCATTCTCTTAGTTATTGTGTTCAGACATTTATATTCTACACTTAATAAATTTAACATGTACCCTTCTAAAGTGAACTGTAGTTGTAGTCCCACCAATTACCCTCTCTCCACCCATCCTTCCCCCTCCCTTTCCCTTCCTCTTCTCTTTCCCCTTCTTCATGGGCTACAGTTGGTATAGCTTTCATATGAAAGCTAGAAATTGGTTTCATAGCAGGGCTGAGTAATTTGGATATTGTGTCTTTCATTCTTGAGATACTTGCTAAGAAGAATATGTTCCAGCTCCATCCATGTAAATATGAAAGAGGTAAAGTCTCCATCTATTTTAAGGCTGCATAATATTCCATGATGTATATATACCACAATATATTAATCCATTCATGGGTCGATGGGCACTTGGGCTACTTCCATGACTTAGCAATTATGAATTGGGCTACAATAAATGTTCTGGTGCAAATACCTTTGTTATAAAGTGATTTTTGGTCTTTCGGATTTATACCTAGTAGAAAAATTGAAGGATCAAATGGCAGGTCTATGTTTAGATCCCTAAGTGATCTTTCCAAAAGGAACTTACTAGTTTGAATTCCCACCTGCAGTGTAGAAGTGTTCCCTTTTCTCCACATCCACACCAACATCTCTGGTTTGGGATTTTGTGATGTGAGCTAATCTTACTGGGATTCAATTATATCCCAAAATGATTTTGATTTGCATTTCTTGAATGATTAAGGATGATGAGCATTTTTTCATGCGTCTGTAGGCCATGTGACTGTCTTCTTAAGAGTAGTCTCTCTTCAAGCTCCTTGCCCAGCCTGAGATGGGATCACTTATTCTTTTCATGCTAGTATGTTTGAGTTCTCTGTGGATTCTGGTTATTAAACCTTTGTTGGAGATATAACCTGCAAATATCTTCTCCTATTCTGAGGGCTGTCTGCTTGCTTTACTTACTACGTTTTTGTCTATGGAGAAGCTTTTTAGTTTGATCAGATCTCATTAATGTACCTTTGGTGTTGCTTCAATTATCCTGGGGGTCTTCCTTATAAAGTAGGCCAATTTCTTCAAGAGTTTTTCCTGAACTTTCTTCTAGTATTTTTATAGTTTCATGTCTTAAGTTTAAATCTTTAACACAGTGAGAGTCTATCTTAGTACATGGTGAAAGGTGTGGGTCCAGTTTCAGTCTTCTACAGGTCACCAGCCAGTTCACCCAGCACCATTTGTTAAATAGGGAATCTTTTCCCCACTGAAGATTTTTAATTGGCTTATCAAAGCTCAAATAATGCTAAGTAGGTCGGTTCATCTCTTGGTTCTCTATTCTGTTCTATACATCTACCTCTCTGTTTTGTGCCAGTACCATGAAGTTTTGATCACTATTGATTTATAGTATAATCTAAGGTCTGGTAGCATGATTCCTCCTGCTTTGTTTTTATTTCTGAATAATATCTTGACTATAGGAGGTTTTATCTCATTCCATGTAAAATAGAATAAATATAATAAAAAATAAATATTATTTTTTCAAGATCTTTGAAGTATGACAGTGGAGTTTCAATAGAGATTGCATTAAAATTGTACATTGCGATGGATGGATTAAAGATGGCGGCTGAGTAACAGCTTCCCTGCAACAGGGCAAGGTGAGTCTGGAGAGATAAGACTCCAGACATCTCTGGCTGGTGGGATCTGCCTATAATCATCCCTTTCAGGATACAGGGAGTCAGCAAGGGCCTTCTAGATCCCAAGAGGAGGACAAAAACAGTGGAAAACTGGAAAGTGGTTGCATGTGTTTGATAAACCTAATCCTGCCGTCAACCTAAGTATAAGCAGCAGTGAGACTACAAACCAGAAAGGCCATACCTGTGAACTGTTTTGGTGTTTTTGGACTTGGCACTCAGTTGAACTGCCTTGAGGAGAGCTTGAGCAGGAGTGCGGAGAACTTTGGGCATTGTCTGGGGCCCCAGACTGAGCCACTAAGCTGGGCGCAGGAAGCCATTGGGAGAGAACTGCCCCAGGAAGCTCCGAACTCAGGGTCCCAGAGCAAGGATCAGGTGAGACCTGGTAACCTAGTGACTGAGCAGCCTAAAGGTGGGGACTGAGCTGCCTTATAGCCTTAAGGTAGGGGCAGAGTGAGCTGGTTTTGGCACACTGGAACCTTGGGCTGTTGCCCTGGATAGAGTGCCATGATGTCACAGCTCATAGCAATCTCAAACTCTTGGGCTTGGCACGGCCTGGATCTCCATAAAACTTGTACCACAACCCCCGACCCATGACCCGCACCCACCTGGACTCCCCATGCCTGACCAGGAACTGTGGAAGCCGTGCAACCCTGCGTCCTTCCTCCTGTGTCCTCTCAGCATCCACAATAGCCCAGTCATCTGGCCAGAAACTCTGGTAGCTATGTACCCTCTACAGCTCTCCCTGCCTCTGTGCAGAGCCCTTCTCCTAACCAGAGACTGCTGGAGCCTTGGGCGCTGTTTGCCAAAGTGACTGGGCACCAAGCACTCCCAGAACCGTGCACACCACCTCCCGCCCTGTTGCTGGATCCAGGTGTGTCACACACCGGAGGTGCTTCCACAACCAGAGCTAGGCAGCTGCAGCAGCCCCAAAGAAACTACACAGGGTCACTCCCTACAAAGATCCAGCAACAAGAAAGTAACTCCGCTGGGGTCTATTCTTGGAGAGACACCTCCCCAACTCTGAGGATGGCCAGAGGCAATAGTGAAAAACAATCAAGAGGCAAAATCAACAGAAAAACTCTGGTGATATGAATAATCAGGGTAGATCAACTCCCCAAAGGATCAATGTGGCAGAAATAGCACAAGACCCCATGCACAAATAAAAAGCTGAGATGTCAGAAATTGAATTCAGGATCTGGATAGCAAATATAATTGAACTAGAATTCGAAAAGTTATCTCAAGAATTCAACGGATTCAACGACCAAATGACCAAAGATTTTGACACATTGAGACAAGAAGTTGCATCCCTCAAAGATCTGAGAAACACAGTAGAATCCCTCAGTAACAGAATGGAGCAAGCAGAAAAAGGAATTTCTGACATTGAAGAAAAAGCTTTCAAACATTCCAAAACCCTCAAAGAAGTAAAGTGGAGAGAAAAAACAGACCACTCTCTCAAAGAGCTCTCAGATACTTCAAAGAAAACCAACATTCATCTTATAAGGATCCCCGAAAGTGATGAAGTGGCTTCACAAGGCACAGAGTCTCTTCTCCATGAGATTATGAAGGAGAACTTTCCAGATATGCCAAGGGATTCTGAAATTCAGATAGCAGACAGTTTCAGAACTCCA
>CAUYPK010166526.1:0-15497 GCA_963574355.1 Loris lydekkerianus
CTCTCCTACGCCTTCATAGTGGCTGCCATCGTGAGAATCCGGTCGGCAGCTGGCCGGTGCAAGGCCTTCTCCACCTGCGCGGCCCACCTCACCGTGGTCATCGTGCACTTTGGCTGCGCTTCGGTCATCTACCTGCGGCCCGAGTCCGGGAGCAACCCTGACCAGGACCGCCTGGTGGCCGTGTTCTACACGGTGGTGACGCCGCTGCTGAACCCTGTGGTGTACACTCTGAGGAACAAGGAGGTGAGGGTGGCTCTGAGGAGGACGCTGGCCCGCAGCTGTGGGGGTTTAAAATAAAGCCTTGCGAGCTGGGTGTGGGGGCCCATGCCTGCCTTCCTGCATGCTGTGAGCCGGAGGCGGGAGGATCGCTTGAACCCAGGAGTTTGAGACCAGCCTGGCAGCATAGTGAGATCCCATCTCTACAAAATAAAAAATAGAAAAATTAGTCAGATGTGGTGGCAAGTGTCTGTAGTCACAGCTATTGGAGAGGCTGAGGCAGGAAATCACTTCAACCCAGAAGTTTGAAGCTGCAGTGAGCTGTGATACCACTGCAGTCTAGCCTGGGCAACACAGCAAGACCCTTTCTCAAAAAAAAAAAAAAAAAAAAAAAAGAACTATGAAGGACTTGCTGCACATTTTGTGCTGCTCTCTGGTTTTTATTAACATGTGGTCTCTCTGGTTTTTATTAACATGTGATCCTTCTCAGACTATTTCCCCATCTATAAAACAGGGGATATCCTCATATCTCAAATATCCTTTATTAACTAGCAGTGCCTGAGCCCTAGCATTAACTCAAGGAAAGAAGCGTTTTTCCTTTGTTTTTCGTTTTGCACTTTGCTGCCATGTGTCTAGGTTTGCAGTGACTGTTGCTCACCAGCTGGGGGCGCTATGAAGGCAAAGGAGTTTGGCGGGCCAGGCGAGTGGTGTTTGGTAACAACATCGTCTCCAGCATTCTTTTTATTTTGTCACATTGAGAAATAGTTCACTTTTGGGGGGCGGCAGAGGGAGGCTCTGTCTGTCATCACCCAAAGCTGCCTTTGTTTTTCCTTTCTGTCAAAATGCATAATAAATGCTGGTTTGTTTTTTTTTTCCCCCTTTATTAGCCTCTGGCTATCTTCCCTTGGGATTCTTTATTTATTTGGTGTATGATTGGAGACAAAGAGAGAAGGAGAGATTAAATGAACTTTTTTTTTTTTTTTGAGACAATCTCAAGCTGTCTCCTTGGGTACAGAGCTGTGGTGTCACAGCTCACAGCAACCTCAAACTCTTGGGCTCAAGCGATTCTCTTGCGTCAGTCTCCCGAGTAGCTGGGACTACAGGCGTCCACCACTATGCCTGGCTTTTTGTTGTTGTTGTTGCAGTTGTCATTGTTGTTTAGCTGGCTGGGGCCGAGTCCAAACCAGCCAGCCTTGGTGTATGTGGCTGGTGCCCTACTCACTGAGGTACAGGTGCCACTCAAATGAACACTTTTCTTAAAGTGGCAAAAAATGCACAGCATAAAACTTGCCATTTTAACCATTCTTTAAATGTACAATTCAGGGGTTGTTAAGTACATTAACAATGTGCTGCAACCATTACCACCATCTGTTTCTAAAACTTTTCCATCATCCTATACTGAAACTCTGTACCTATCAAGTGATGACTCTCTACTGTCCCCTCCTCTTAGTCTCTGGCAACTTCTAATTTACTTTCTGTCTCTATGAATTCACTTATTCTAGATACATGCAGTCCCCAAGCTAGGAATGAGGTATGTTCTATAGGTTTATTCTTAAGCTGAATTTGTATGTAAATTGGAACAGGTATATTTACCTATTACCTGTAATAGCTTCCATACATAAGTGCAAATTGTACGTTAGTCAGACACTTGTAACTCAGAGACTACCTGTGTATTATCTAGGTAGGATCATATACTGTGTCCTTTTGTGTCTATCTTGGTTCACTTAGCATAATGTTTTCACATTCTGTAGCATGTACCAGAATGTCATCCCTTATTATGGCTGAATAATATTCCATTGTATGGATATATCCCATTTTCTTTATCCATTCAGTGGACACTAAACTTGTTTCCACCTTTTGGAAATTGTGAATAGTGTATGCAAGTGCCTCTTTGAGTCCTTGTTTTGAATACTTTTGGGTATGTACCTAGGAGTGGAATTACTGGATCATAAGGCATTCTATGTTTAACTCTTTGAGAGATTGCAAACTGGTTTTCCACAGTGGCTGTTCTGTCATCATCTGTGCATGAATATTCTGCTTTCTACACATCTTTGTTAATTCATGCTTGTTATTTCATGCTTTAAAAATCATAAAAATCCTGAGTTTGCTTTTGTTTAATGAAATACCAATGGTGGATTAAAATCATCCAAAGTATCTTCTTTGACTATACTAAAATAAAATAAGAAATAAGTAACAGCAGAACACTTCACAAATATGCATGAATTAAATAGCACATTCTTAACTGATGGGTCAAAGAAGAAATTATGTGAGATTGAAAAGTACTTTGAGATGGATGAAAATGAAAACAAAACGTGTCAAAACATACAGGGTGCAAAAAAGCAGTGCTCAGAGGGAAATTCATAGCTGTAAATGCTTACATTGAAAAAGAAGAAAGACTCCTAACTTTATAACCCAACTTTATATCTCTAGAAACTAGAAAAAGCAAAGCATGCTGAACATTGATGATGAAGCTAATGCCATGAGATTCTTCAGGAAAATATTGTCTATTTTATGTGCTTGTCTTCTATTTGTTTCAAAAAGCCCACTCTGTTCTCTACTCTGTTTTCTGCTTCAGGAGTCCAAACTGTATGCATCATGCTGATGAGCTTGGTTCCCTCTAACTTCTGTTTGGGTTTGGCCAATGGGAGGTACTGGCAGGAGATAGAAGGAAGGTAGAGAGAAAGGTCAGGGTGCTACTCTCTGATCCTTTTCTACCAGATTGTGGTAGTTGGCTTCCCTAGCCACTTTCTCTGGTCAGTTGTGAGCACTCTCTCCCTTGAACTGTCAGGCATTAAGAGTTAGAAATAGTTCTCCAGTTTTGCTAGCTTTGGGGTACTGCACCAGCCCTTAACTTTGTCCATGCCTTTACAAACAGTCCCTTTTAGAAATTGCTCTCAAATTTCCCCACAGGAATGTGTCTTCCATTTCCTGTTGAATCTAGTTCATGAAATTATAAATGGAATTGCCTCAGTAAGGAGGCGAAGGCTAAGGGAAGCTCTTTCCATTTAACCTGTTCTGATCATGTTGGGTAAACCTAGTGGTCACATTTGATAACTCTGAATTTTCATGAGGACCCCGGTGTCTCGCCTTTGCAGTGCCTCTCCTTGCATCTGTGTTTTTTATTTCTGCCCATTCATTCTGCATATTTAAACATGTACATTATAATATGACTCTTACAAACATACTATTTTGAAAATTCTGAACAGATGTGTTTTATGAAATTTTTGTCTCTTTCCCACAAATTGTATCCCCTTGAGATGATTTTGGCATCATGTTCCCATGGAAACATGGAAAAGCTCACTTTAGGGAGGAATGGAAGCAGAAAGCCTTTCTAGTACCAAAAAGAGAGAAGAGGGAGTAAAGATAGAAATTAGAGAAACAAGTGGTCAGGAATTGGAGTTCTGAAACCCTACAGGAAATAGTATAGCAGGAAGTCTCTAAGATGGTTCCCAATGCTCCCACCTTCTGGTACTTATTGTCTTATAGAGTTCCCTCCCTTTGAGTAACTGGTTCCTAACAAATAGAATATTAAAATGTTGACTGGATGTTCCTTTTATGATCAGGTGACAAAGATTCTGTCTTCTGTCTTGGTTAGCAGTGTTTCTCTCTTGCTGGCTTTGATAAAACCAGATGCTTATTTGAAGAAGCAAGGAATAGAGGTTAATCTTCATCCAGCAGCCAGTGAAGAGGCCCTTAGTCAATAGTCTTCAGAGAACTGAATTCATACTAAAACCACATGAGTGAATGAGGAAAAATTTATTACCCACTTGAGACTTCAGATGGGACCTCAGCCCTGGCCAATATTTTTTAAAAAATTCAATAGATTTAGGGGGTATAGTGTTTTTTTGTTAAATGGATGAATTGTACATAGCATGTGGTGAAATCAGGGTTTTTGGTGTACCCATCACCTGAATAGCACACATTAAATCCATGAGGCAGTTTTTAATCCTTACCCACTTCTGAGTCTCTAAGTCCACTATATCACTCTGTATGACCAGGTATACCCATTGTTTAGTTCCTACTTATAAGTGGTTCCTACTTACATGTGGTTTTTTTTTTGTTGTTGTTGTTGTTGTTCCTGGGACACTTCACTTAGGATAATGGCATCCAGTTCCATCCAAGTTGCTGCAAAAGACATTATTTCATTCTTCTTTATGGCTGAGTAGTATTACATGGTATATATCACATTTTCTTTATCCACTTATGCATTGGTGGGCACCTAGATTGATTTCATATCTTTGCAATTCTGAATTGTGCTGTAATAAACACATAAGTGATGCATCTTTTTGACATAGTGACTTCTTTTCCTTTGGGTAGATAACCTAGCAGTGGAACTGCTGGATGAAATGGAAGGTTTATTTTTAGTATTTTGAGGAATCTCCATGTTGTTTTCCACAGAGGTTGTATTAATTTACTTTTCTACAGGCAGTTTATAAGTGTTCCCTTTTCACTACATCTGCCTATGGCCAACATTTTGATTTCAGCCTGTGAAACACAGCCATGCCACAGCTAAGCCATGCCCAGATTCCTGATCTATAAAAACCTCAATTTTCTCAATTTTGTCAATGCTTATCTCAGAAAAGAGATAGGATGAAAATCTTGTCCTATCACAAGCATTCACATAAAATTTGGTTTTCCTAAAGAGTGGTTGAAGGCAGCCCAGTCACACTAAAGTAGCCCTACAATCCATATTTCCCAGTATTCATGTATTATTTGTGACTAATTGGTTTCGAGAACAATCCTCCTGGCCCCCCAAATCATACCACAATAGATGAGCTGAGAAAGCATCAACAGAGGCCATAGGATTAAAAGGACCATGAGTGGCCTCCCAAAGAATAAAGACAGATTATGGAAATAAAATGTGCCATCATTATAAATTTCTAAATCTTCCCCTTCAATCCTTGGCCTCTGGGTAGAAGCAGAGCTAGATTAAGGAATGTATTTAATGGGTATGGAGTTTCGGTTGTGCAAGATGAAAAGTCCCAGGGATGGATGGTGATGATGGTTGCACAACAACCTGAATGTTGAGCTGAGCTATATGCTACTGAGCTGTACGCTTAAAAATGGCTATAATGGTAGATTGCTGTGTGTATTTTGCCACACTTAGAAATAAAAAATTAAACTTAAAAAAGTTGTGGTAGGAAAGGCAGTCAGTATAAGTAAGAGAAGAATTTATTTGTCTTGTAGTTATCTTGATTCTGAAATATCTAAAGTCACCACCCTAAACAAGAAGAGCTAGATGAACTGGTGCTACCATATAAGGTGTTTGTACAATATGGGTGCATCTGCTTCTTCAACACAGAACACCCTTCTTGTAATGAGTCACCCATTCACTGCATCCAGTTTGAATATGGTCTGGTGACCTAAAAACCTAAATAAGTCCCTCCAGTATGCATGCAATATAAATGGTATAAAACCAAAGTGAACAAACAAATGAACAAAAATCCCCAAATAATAAAAACAATTCCAACTTCAATGGAAGCATGGGAAACACACACAGAAGTCAAAGAATCTTAGTCATTTTAAAATTTCATTAGGCAGGAATTGGGAAGACCACTGACTGCCCTTGTCTCAGTGTAGGTTCTTTATTCATTGTTCTCCATGCAGTTTTGCCCTGGGGGGTTTCATTGTCTTCAATGCCCCAAGTCCACTCCTGAAGGTTTTTCTTTTCTTTTTTTTTTATAGGGGGGTTTGATTCGATTTTCTTGGGAGGGGATTGGAGCTCAGAGTATAAGTGCTGGTCCATCTGCCACCCTCTGTGAGCAACATCTGTAGGAGACTAAATTTAGCCCAAGAAATCAGGATCAGGAAGGAGACATCACTGCTCCTAATGTACCTATCCCTAACAGTCACGGAACCTGTGTGTGACAGTTCTGCTAGGGAAAATAACTTATTTGATTACATTTTTAAAAAATTTCTCCTATGAAAGAAAAACTGGTTGGGCGGAGCCTGTGATTCAGTGAGTAGGGTGAATCCGAGGGTGGGGGATTCGAACCCGGCCCTGGCCAAAGTGCAACAAAAAAATAGCCGGGCGTTGTGGCGGGCGCCTGTAGTCCCAGCTACTCCGAAGGCTGAGGCATGAGAATCGCCTAAGCCCAAGAGCTGGAGGTTGCTGTGAGCCTTGACGGCACATTACTCTACCAAGGGTGACAAAGTGAGAGTCTGTCTAAAAAAAAAAAAAAAAAAAGAAAGAAAAAAAGCAAGAAAGAAAAGCTGGTTTCTAGACATAGATGTGGAATTAAAGAATATTATGGGGAACTGGGTTGAGGATTAATTACAAACTTGTTGCTTCTCCAACAATGTTATGAATCCATTCCTGGCACCTTTATCCGTGTTTTTCATACAGACAAAAATGTTTCTTGAGCTCCAGAACCGCGAGTATCTCTGTCACACCCCGAGCACTCACGTATCCCCCAGCAAGCCTCCTGCCGCCGGACCTTTACAAATCACAAGCCTACCTGGAGAAGTCCTGAGACAGGGTGCTCTCAGAAGGTTGGAGGTTTGTGTGGAGTTTGTCCCTGCGATAGAGCACCTGTGTGAGAAAAGCGACTGCTCGTTTCCATCCCCATCAAGGTCTCTTAACCAGCTCAGCGGGCGCCTCCTACTGTCTCACAGAGCCGTAAGTGTTCGCCGAGTTCGCCTACGCGCGGGTAATCGAGCCCAGTGCCCGGAGCAGCCCCCGGGCTCCAGCCCCTCCCCCTCATGAATTATGCATAAGGAGGGGGCTACTCACCTGAGGCTCCCGCAGACCCTCGGAGCCCCGCGCTGCGGGCAGACCAGGGCTGCAGGCCCAGTGTCCCACTTGTCTTGATCGGGATCTTGCTTTCAGGATGCTGTCTGAAGGAATTCGGTAAGTTCCATGTGGTGAGGGCTGGGCATTGGGATGAACTTTCTTTCCTTCACCATCCCTCATCTTTCCAATTTTTCTACATCTGTCCACTGTGGAGGGAGCAACCAACATTTCTGTCTTTGTTTCAGTTAATTGCCAACCACAGAGGACATTCCACTGGCAAACCAGGGTTAAAGGCCCCAAGGTCCTCCCCCCCGACCCCCAAGCTGTAGATCTTATCCAAACTAAACTTAGAAATGATGGTAATCAGCTCCTTCTCAGCCAGAAATATCATCTCAGCCTTGTCCATGGTGGCACAAGCTTCTGGCTGGGGACTCGCCGTCTCCTCAGTGTCCAGGAAGAGAAACCATGGCCAGGGTATTCCAGTTCTGAAGTCTTTTCACCTAATTTCCTGCTGGTACAATTTTGGGGGGCTCATGATACAAATTTGGGGGATTGTTTTTGGGTGTCAGATAGTCACAGTGTTTTGCAGGCCAGGCTCATGGTTTCCTTGATAACACAGGCCTCCCCCAAATTTGGTGGGCTTCCCATCTTTTAGTCTCCAGCCAGGTCCACAGGCAAGCAAACACAGCCAAAGATTTCCTCTATGTCTGGACTTTGCCATTCTCTCATCTTACTGGTGGCCACTCTGTGCCTTCTGAAAAGTAGGGTTGGGAGGGACTGCAGTATCCTGGCTCCTGGATGACACTCATAGTCAAGAAGAGACTAGGAAGTGGGAAGCTCCTTAGAGCCTGGTATTGCTACTTCACTTTGGGTGTGCAGAAGTGGTTGTGTTTTAAACCCTTGGGTATCAGTCCATTTTGTGTTGCTATAAAGGAACACTTGAGGCTGGGTAATTTATGAAGAAAAGAGGTTTATTTGGCTCCTATTTCTGCAGGCTGCACACGAAGCAGGGCACCAGAACCCGCTTCTGGTGAGGGCTTCAGGAAGCTTACACTCATGCCAGAAAGCAAGCAGGGAGCAGGCATGTTACACGTCGAGAAAGGGAGCAAAAGGGGGCAGATGCCACGCTGTTTTTAACAATTCTCTCCGAAACTAAAAGAGTGAAAACTCTCTCTTATTATCTTGGGGAGGGCACCAAGCCATTCATGAGGGATCAGCCCCATGACCCAAACACTTCCCACTAGGCCTTACCTCCAACATCGGGGATCAAATTTCAATAATATATTCCCTTCCATCTTTGCTTGCCTCATTACTATATGCACTCAAGGAAATGACCTTCAAGATACTAAATGCAATTTTTCTTCACTAATCCTTTAAGGAACTGTCATAAAATGCTTCATGTTTAACCATAGCCTTACTACTACAGGACTGAACTTTGCTCCTCCAGGATTACTGAGTTACTTGGTGGCTTGCCTTCCCAGTTACAAGAGATTTCCAGGCTTGCCAGGAGAATGTCTTGTTCTCAGTAATTCCTCAGATGCGTCATGATGTTGGTGACTGTTGGAGTAAGTATGATGTTTAATCATCTGTAACTACATCTATGTCTCTCTCCTTCTCTTTTTCTCTCTCTCTTTTAAAAATTTTGATAGGGTCTTACTCTGTCACCTAGACTGGAGTGCACTGGTGATCACAGCTCACTGCAGTCTCGGTCAAACTCCTCGGCTCAAATGATCCTCCTGGCTCAGTCTCCTGAGTAGCTAGGACTACAGGCTCACACCACCACATTTTCTTTCTTTCTTTTTTTTTTGCAGTTTTTGGCCAAGGCTGGGTTTGAACCCACCACCTCTGGCATATGGGGCCAGTGCCCTACCCCTTTGAGCCACAGGAGCCACCCTGCACCACCACTTTTTTTTTTTCTTGTAGTGACAGGGTCTTACTACGTTGTTTAAGGTGATCTTGAACTCCTGCTCCTAAGTGATTCTCCCATTTCAGCCTCCCAAAGTGTTGTGATTACAGACAGGCATGAGCCACTGTACCCAGGCACATCTCTTTCTTTGTAACAGTGGCAAAACGTAGTCAACACACACAAATAGTGTGGCTTTCCCAAACCACATCCCCCAAACCTTCAGACTTAATAAGCACCTACTCTGTCATTCAAGACATCAGAACTTTATCTAATGGTTTGCTATACCGTAACATAGGTCACTGAGCTCTCTCCTTGTGTCTGTGTCTTCATGACCTTCTATCAGATTGTCAAGTTAACGTCTCATGGCTTTGGTTGTTACTGCAGCAGTATTCCACTTCTGATATTATAGCAAAACCCCACTTCTGGTACTGACTTAAATATTAAGTTATTGCGTAGCATGAGCTGTTATACCAAAGTGAATTTGTTTTCTTTAAATTATCCCTTATATCTCTGGGTCCAAAGCTACTACATTTGTCCTCTTCCTTCTTCTTCCCTTTTTTTTTTTTTAAAAAAAAGACATGCAGGGTCTTATTCTGCTACCTAGGCTGGAGTGCTGTGGCATCATCATAGCTCACTGTAGCCTCAAATTCCTTGGGCTCAAGTAATCTCCTGCTTCAGCCTCCTGAGTAGCTGGGACTACATGCACATGCCATTACTCCCAGGTAAGTTTTCTATTTTTAGTAGAGACGGGGTCTCCTTCTTGCTCAAGCTGGTCTCAATCTCCTGACCTCAAGTGATCCTCTCACCTTGGCTTCTCAGAGTGGTGGGATTATGGCATGAGCCGTTATGCCCAGACTGAAAGTTACTATTTAATCTCCAATCATACATTTTTATCCCAGGCAATAGGAAAGAGTAAAAGCACAATGTAAAATTGAAAACACTGTAAGCTGAAATTGCTTTTAATGTACCTAAGATTCTGCACATCATAGCTTAGCCTAACCTACCTTAAATGTACTCTGAGCACTTACATTACCCTGCATTTGGGCAAAATTGTCTAACAGAAGCATATTTTATAATAAAGTGTTGAATATCTTATGGAGTTGATTCATGACTGTATTAAAAGGGAAGAACAGAATGATTGTGTGAGCGCTGAAGTACATTTTCTACCTAATGTGCACTGCTTTCACACCTCCTCCCATGGAAAATTTATGTCAAACCATTGGAAGTCGGGAACTACCTGTAGTTTGCTGCAGATTTAGTCCCAGATAACGTATTTTTTATTTTGTATTGTCCCCCTTTCATCTCACATGAAGATTGCTAATTGGCAATGAACAATTTAAAAGTACATTAGCCCAAAGGAGGGGCAGAAAATCACACATCCAGTTCACAAGGCAGTTCACCAAGCAAGGAGTCGGCCTTTGAGACAGTTCTATGAGCTGACCACAAAGATTTCTCCAACCTCTGCTTAGTTCATAAAGCCATTCGTCATTTTGAGTTCCTTCATGGCTATGACTAAAGTGCAAGGCCCTCAAAATTGCCTGCCTTTCCTCTCATTAGCTTCTGTCTTGCCAGAGTGGCCTGCACAGGTTCCTACCAAGCAGGTCACAGAATGAGCACCCTGGACTCAGCAGCACACATCCAAAGGAAACAGCCCCTACTTAGAGATGCTACAAATGCAAAAGTGGATGTGAATTCCCCCAATATATGATTTTGACAATTGATTCAAAATAACTTAAACACATCTGAGGCCCCCAATGTAAAACCTTTAACTTAAGAGTAAGAAGCCAATTTAAGGTTTAGTTAACAAGAAAGAGCGAACCATGAACAGTTGCTGCTGTGGGTGGAGCAAACTGTGAAATGGGAGAGGAGGTCGGGGTTGTCTCTAAAGCTGTGGAAACACAAGGGAATCAACCCCTCGACTTCTTGGGGAGAGGCTGTCTGACTTGTGTATTTGGAATAATAACACTTGCTTTACCTGAATCACAGCTTCATTGTGATGGAGGGTGGACCGGAAAAAAAAAGTACAGAAGAGAAGTCACATGCTCACCCTTTGCAGGACTGGGGTCAGAATGTGGGAAGGAAGCAGGACTCTGAGGTGGGTTCTGAGAAGAGAGGCACAGGCACAGCAGGTAGGAGTCAGGGCGCTGAGGACGGCGGAGCAGCAGAGGCAGTGTCCTCACCCAGAGCTCTGGGAACCCATTTTTCCCATTTCCAGGTGCCCATCGCCTCTTTGAGAGCTTGATAAATTGTTGTTGCAATAAAAAAAAAAAAAAAAGCACAATGTAGTTCTCACCACATCTATATTCCATTGGCCAGAACAACGAATATGACACATACTATAACTGGCAGCAGACATGTCTGGGTAAACAGACAATTTTTAGGTGGATTACCATGAACCTGGTCATATTTTGGGAGTTCTGTTATTAAAGGAAGAATTAAATGAATTCTGCTGAACAATTAACAACACATTACTTGGTTCATCTAGTGAAGCAAGGTTATCACTTTCGATATATTACTGAGAAATATCAAGGCTCAGAGATTTAAAGAAACTTTTCCAATATTACATAGCTACTAAAGGCTAAATTAGGGTTCAGACCCATATGGTCTGTGCACTTCACAATTTTAACCAGTTTTATCCACATGCAGAAGACTGAAACTGGACCTTTACCTCTCACCATTGACAAAAATTGATTCTCATTGGATAAAAGATTTAAATTTAAGACACAAAACAATAAAAATCCTAGAAGAGAGTGTGGGGGGAAACACTTGAAGATAATAGCCTGGGAAAAAACTTTATGGGGATGACACCCGTAGCAATTGCAGCAATACCAAAAATAGATAACTGGGATGTGATCTAGCTAAGAGCACCACAAACAGAGCAAACAGCCCTCAGAATGGGAGACGATTTTTGCATGTTATGAATCTGACAAAGGCCTGATAACTAGAATCTACAGAGAACTCAAACAATAAGAAAAGTGCAAACAACCATCTCTATAAGTTGGCAAGAGATTTAAGCAGAAATCTCTGAGGATGACAGATGAATGTCCAATAAGTACATGAAAAAATGCTCATCGTCTTTAATCATCAGAGAAATGCAAATCAAAACCACTCTAAGGTATCACCTAACCCCCACAAGATGAGCCCACATCACAAAGTCCCAAAACACCAGATGGGACTGGTGTTGGAGAGAAGGGAACACTTCTACACTGCTGGAGGGATTGCAAACTAATACAGCCTTTTTGGAGAGAAGTACAGAGAATCTTCAAAGATCTAAAAGTAGATTTTCCATTTGACCCTGCAATCTCATTAGTAGGCATCTACCCAGAAGAACAAAAATCATTTTACCACAAAGACATTTGCACTAGAATGTTTATTGTGGCTCAATTTATAATTGCCAAGTTGTGGAAGCAACCTAAGTGCCCCTCAACTCACCAATGGATCAACAAACTGTGGTACATGTATACCATGGAATATTACACAGCCATTAAAAAGATGGAGACTTTACATCTATTACATTTACCTGAATGGAGTTGAAATACATATTTCTTAGTAAAGTATCTCAAGAATGGAAAAATAAATCTCTCATAGGCATTCCATACTAATATGAAATCGATATATAAACAATTATATGTTCATAAGAACAATAAAACTGTATTATAGTCCAGTTTGGGGGTAGAGGGAAGTGGGGGGGGAGGGGAGAGGACATATGGCAGAAGGAGGGAGAGCATGAGGGTGTATAACACGCCCCCTGGGTGAGGGGCTCTTCTACAAATGGAGCTTTACCTTGAAAGTGAGAACAATGTTACCTAACTATTGTACCCTCATATTAATTTGAATAAAGTTAAAAAAACCAATTTTAACCAGTTCATTTTGAGCCAAGGTTCTGTGGTTAGAACAAAAAGATTTTAAAAAATCCAAAGAAAATGTGGGATAAGAGAATAGGAAGGAGACAGGAGTAAAGATTTCCATCCCAGGTGGAAGGAGACTCAAGAGGAAAATAAAGTTTTGGGACAATTTCTAGATTTTTTGTATTCATGATTATTTAATATCAAAACTTTCTTTCTGGGAAAGCAATGTTCCATTATTCCTTTAGTCGTTGGGCATGACTAAAGAGCTACACGTTTCAAGGGGAGTGGTGCTTCTCTTCTGTGTCAATAATAATTGCCTTCCTTTTTATAATATGCAGAACACACACACGCACACACATATAAATAAGTCCTACTACATTGCTGAGTAGTATTCCATGGAAAGGATGTGCCAGGGAATGTTTAACCATTCATCTATTGGGGTGATATTTTTGTTTTCCACTTTTTTGCTATTACAAGTAAAGCTTCTATAGGACAGTGACCCTCGGATGTTTGATTTCAATTTCAATTTTATTTTTGAGACAAACTCTTGCTCTGTTGCCCAGGATAAAATACAGTGGCATCATTATAGCTCACTTCAGCCTCAAACTTCTAGGCTCAAGTGAACCCCGGCCTCAGCCTCCCAAGCAGCTGGCACCATAGCTGTATGCCACCATCCTTGGCTGATTTTTCTATTTTTTGCACGGGCAGGGTGTTGCTCTTGCTCAGGGTGACCTCAAATTCTTGGCCCCACACGATCCTCCTGCCTCAACCTCCCAAAGTGCTGGAATTTTGGGTGTGAGCCACCTGACCTGGCCTCGATTTCAATTTATATTAAAATTTTTATAGCTGCCTCCATTTTTCTTTGAAATTGGGAAGTCAGTTCATTTGTGAATCTAACAACTCCTTTAGTAATGTTTTTGCGGTTTCTGTGGATTTTAAATTTTTCCCAGTGGTGAGGACTTGGTTTTTCTTTATTCCCTTGAGTGGATGGAAATACTGGTTCCACCTGGCCCTGCCGGGTATTACCTCACGCAGGTGTGGGGCCAAGTATGACTCATACTGTAGAGATGGTTGGAGGCCAGGGCAACACTGACTTTGGCTCTAGGAGACAGAAACAAGAAGTGGGGGCTTGCATTAGTTTAGAAGGAGCTTTGAGTGCTTTGGCTCTTTCACAAAGGCTGATTGAGCTGTTAGAAACACAGGCCTACCATGCTCACTGCGCAGGAGTGAGGAGATCTGGGAGGCATCCCAGCTCCGACCCACCTGCTGAGACTCGGGGAGATTCCTTCCTCTCTCTGTGTCTCACAGGTCAGTAAAGAGAGGAATTAGCACTGATGCACTCTTCTCTCTCTGACATTTAGACTCGCTCTTTTTCTCAAACTCAGAAATAAGAGGTTACATGAGAATATGAGGATCTGGTAAATTTACTCTTTCCCAAAATGTGAAATACTTAACAGCAATGTTTTCTGCATGTGACATCAGTGAAACCTTTGAATAGCACAGGCATTTATTCCCTTCCCCAATTCCTTTTCAAACTTTCTGATTATTTCAAGGGACCATTTCAGTTTGGGGCTAATGTACTGTTAAAATGTAAGCACTCTAGGAGGCTGAGGCGAGGTGGGTGGATCACCTGAACTTAGGAGTTCCACACCAGCCTGAGCAAGAGTGAGACTCTGTCTCTAAAAAATAGCTGGGCGTGGGGTGGCGCCTGTGGCTCAAAGGAGTAGGGTGCTGGCCCCATATGCCGGAGGTGGCAGGTTCAAACCCAGCCTTGGCCAAAAACCGCAAAAGAAAACAAAAATAGCTGGGCATTGTGGCAGGTACCTATAGTCCCAGCTACTTGGGAGGCTGAAACAAGAGGATTGTTTGTGCCCAAGAGTTTGAGGTTGCTGTGAGCCATGACACCATGGTAGTCTACCAAGGGTGACAAAGTGAGATTCTGTCCTCCCCCCACCAAAAAAAAATCCTATTTAGGCTGGTTGCAATTTTCCATGCCTATAAAGTTTTTCTTTTTTAGTAGGGATGGTGTCTTGCTCTTTCTCAGGCTGGTCTCGAATTCCTGAGTTCCAGCAATCCACTTGCCTTGGCATCCCAGAGTGCTAGGATTACAGGTATGAGTCATTTGGCCTGGTCACTCAGAGTACTTATTTTGACATTTGTTGAGTGGTATTCCATGGTATGGTGGATGGATCCATTTATTTAGCCAGTCATGTATGGAGGGACATTTTTGGTTTTCTAGTTTTTAGCTATTAAAAAAATATCCCTATGAACAATCACATACAGGTTTTGTGCGGCTGTATTATTCAAAACCCTCTGTGGCTTCCCAATTCACTTAGAATAACATTCAAAGTCCTCATGCCATGGTGGGGGGAACCCAAGCCACACACCTTCCTGGCTTTTGTTTGTTCTCTGATTGCTTCCCGCCTCTTCTCTTGTTCCAGCTGTCCTGGCTTTCCTGAATTCTTTGCACCTGTACTGCAAGGCTTGTCCCACCTGTAAATGAGTTGAAAAGTGTGCCCAGGCCCCCAGTAGGCCCATCCATAACCTGTGAACATGACTCCTGTGGAAAAAGTGTCTTTGCAGATATAATTAGATGAAGGATCTTAAGATGAGATCATCCGGCATTAGGGTGGTAATAAGAGACAGAAGAGGAGAAGAGTGGATTAAAGATGGCGGCTGAGTAACAGCTTCCCTGTAACTGGGCTTGGCGAATCTGGGGAGACAAGACTCCAGACATCTCTGGCCGGTGGGACCTGCCTATGATCATCCCTTTAAGGATACAGAGAGCCAGCAA
>CAUYPK010166529.1:0-20071 GCA_963574355.1 Loris lydekkerianus
TGATGTGGGCTAATCTTACTGGAGTTAGATGATATCTCAAAGTAGTTTTGATTTGCATTTCTCTGATGGTTAAGGATGATTTTTTTTTTTTTTAAACAGAGTCTCACAATGTTGCCCTGAGTAGAGTTCTGTGGCATCACAGCTCACAGCAATCTCAAGGTCTTGGGCTTAAGTGATTCTCTTGCCTCAGCCTCCCAAGTAGCTGGGACTATAGGCGCCTGCCATAACGCCTGGCTATTTTTTGGTTGCAGTTGTCCTTGTTGCTTGGCAGGCCCAGGCTGGATCTAAATCCACCAGCTCCGATATATGTGGCTGGTGCCCTAACTGCTGAGCTACAGGTGCCAAGCCTTTTCAGTGCACATTTCTTGAATACCTTCAGTGTGCGAGGCACAGGGTATGAAGAACAGATACAAAATTGAATTAAGGGTCCTTATCCTCACTAGGCTGCCAGTACAGTTGGAGAAATAGCTTATAAACATGTATTATAATCCAACCTAGTAAGTCTTTAGTAGAGCTTTGGGGGCACAGAACAAACCTAATCTGCTCACTGTGGAAAAACACGGTCCTCTCTCTGTCTCTCTCTCTCTCTGTCAGAGCTATTTATTCCAGCTGCTCCAGGGCCTAGCTTTCTGCCATTCTCATCGAGTCCTGCACCGAGACCTTAAGCCTCAGAATCTGCTTATCAACGCAGAGGGGTCTATCAAGCTAGCAGACTTTGGACTAGCCAGAGCCTTTGGAGTCCCTGTTCGTACTTACACCCATGAGGTGAGTCTGTCTATACTTCTCTTAGCTTCCCAGGAGATATTCATAAGGGCACTTACAAAGTCACTAAAGATATCTGGCCAACAGTTTCTCTCTTAGTAGATGGAAAGAATCTCTGACCCTAAAGAGTCTTAGGGGCTCAGTGCCGGTAGCTTGTGGCTAGGGCACCAGCCACATACATTGGAGCTGGAGGGTTCAATCCAGCCAGGGCCAACTACAACCACAAAATAGCCAGGCATTGTGGCGGCTGCCTGTAGTCTCAGCTATTTGGGAGCCTGGGCAAGAGAGTCGCTTAAGCCCAAGAGTTAGAGGTTGCTGTGAGCTGTGATGCCATGGCACTCTACCCAGGGTGACATAATAAGACTCTGTCTCAAAAAAAAAAAAAAAAAAAGACTCTTAAGATATGGGCAGAATTCATTCTGTGAGGCTAACTGGACTTAGATACCAAGCCAGGACAGCTGAATAGCATACCATTAAAATTATGATCAGTTGTCTCAAGTTTTCCAGGAAGGTCCCAAATTGAGGGTTCAGAAAATAATGGTCTCCAGCAACATGGGCTAAGAAGTGTGTATAGTTATTTCTTTTCTTTTTTCTTTTTTTTGAGAGTCTCAAGCTGTCACCCTGAGTAGAGTGCTGTGGCATCACAGCTCACAGCAACCTTAAACTCTTGGGCTTAGGTGATTCTCTTGCCTCAGCCTTCCAAGTAGCTGGACTACAGGTGCCCACCACAATGCCCGGCTATTTTTTTTTGTGTGTGACAGTTATCATTGTTGTTTTAGCTGTCCTGGGCCAGTTTCTAACGTGCCAGCCTCGGTGTATATGGCCAACGCCCTACTCACTGAGCTATGGGCGCCGCCAGTCTTTTCTTTTCTTTCTTTTTCTTTTAAGAGATAGAGTTTGGAGGGCAGTGGCTTGATCATAGCTCACTGCAGCCTTGAACTCCTGGGCTCAAGTAATCTTCTTGCCTCAGCTTCTCAAGCAGCTGGGACTATAGGCACATGCTACCATATATGACTAACCACTATTTTGCCCAGACTGGTCTAAAACTCCTTATCTGCCTCAGCCTCTGATAATGCAGAGAATTATAGCATGATCCACTGTGTCTGGTTGTGTGTAGTCACTTCTGTTAGGTGAAATCAGAGGTAGAGGAAGAAGGGAGGAAGGGAAACTAGTAAGAAGCCGAGAGTGAGCAGAGTAGTGTTGAGGAGTTGAGATATGGCAGTCTCCATGCACTATAAACCACTCTTCCCCTTCCTACTCTTATCCTTCAGGTGGTGACCCTGTGGTACCGAGCACCTGAAATCCTCCTGGGCTGCAAATACTATTCCACAGCCGTGGACATCTGGAGCCTGGGCTGCATCTTTGCTGAGATGGTACGGAAGCTTGTTCAAGTTCCACCCAGCCTACTACTCCCCACATCCAAGAACAGCAAAACTGTTTCTTGACCCAGAACTATGGCCTTTCCATCACAGGGTTCTCTCTAGAGTAGCACCAAGGGGGGAGTGGGGAAGGATGGGACTGTTGCCTCTGATATATAAACCACAGTGTTAGGACATCCTCAGTCCTGGGATTTGTAATATTTATCTCTTATCCCTGAAATGAGCTAAATCATTTCTGTATATATTTGGGAGAATGAGTTCTAGTTAGTGCCTCATTCATTTCAGGCCTCCATTTCAACATTTATTTTTATTTTTATTTTTATTTTTTATTTTTTATTTTTTTTGGAGACGAAGTTTCACTTTGTTGCCCTTGGTAGAGTGCTATGACATCATAGCTCACAGCAATCTCAAACTCTTGGACTCAAGTGATTCTTTTGCCTCAGCGTCCCGAGTAGCTGGGACTACAGGCTCCCGCCATAGTAGCTGGCTATTTTTCAGAGACGAGGTTTTGCTCTGGCTCAGGCTGGTCTTGAACCTGTGAGCTCAGGCAATCCACCTACCTCGACCTCCCAGACTGCTAGGATTACAGGTGTGAACCATTGCACCTGGCCCCATTTCAACATTTTTAGACCTTATTCTAGGGTGCCAGGATTTTAGTGAAGCCAATTGCAGTCAATACCCTTCATTTAAACGAAAGACTTAGATCATGTCCCCCCTCAACCTCTGGCTTTTCAGATTGAAGGATCCTTGAGGCTCAGCCTTATGTGGGAGCTCCTATACCCTTTAAAACAACAGTGCAGTAGGCTGAGTCTTCAAATCAAATCAGCAACCCTTTATCTGGGTTGTAACTGGGGGCTTGGAGACCATTAGCCTATATCTGCATCTATATACACACACACACATATATAATGTGCATTTATCCCATAGTGCATTACCTTACAATTGCCCATATTCCTCTCTCAATTCATCAAAAAATATTTGTTAAGCACCTAGTATGTACCCAGCACCATGCTAGGTGCTGTGGGGAACACAGAAGAAATGGAAGACACAGTCTCTGCCCGCTGTGCTCCTATCTAGAAGTGGCTGCATCACAAGGAGGGGGGATGACCGCAGTGTCTACCCCACACCCCGTGAGTGGCTTGGGATCCCTTTGCTACATGTCAGTGGCACCCCAGACATTCACCCCCTCCCAGCCCCACCCAGCCTTGGGGATCTGCAAAGCCACGGTTGGGGGAAGGAAGGAGGGGGCGAGGAGACAGATGAAGGGACTTTATTGTCTCAGGCTCTGTATGACTGACCCCATGAAAGGCCCGGGGAGGGAGTCATGGGGCCCTGCTGACCTTCCACCGCCTGTGGGAACCTCCTTTGTACATAGGACAGTTTTGACTGACATCAGCGTGGGTCCTCGCCTTTCCTCTTTCCCCATTTTCAGGTGACCCGCAGGGCCCTATTCCCTGGTGATTCCGAGATTGACCAACTCTTCCGGATCTTTCGGACTCTGGGGACCCCAGATGAGGTGGTTTGGCCAGGAGTTACATCTATGCCTGATTATAAGCCAAGTTTCCCTAAGTGGGCCCGGCAAGATTTTAGTAAAGTTGTGCCTCCCCTGGATGAAGATGGACGAAGCTTGTTATCGGTGAGAGTGGGGAGTGGGCACCTATTTCCCTGCACTCATTCCCTCAGAGAAGGGCTTTTCCAGGATGAAGGAAGGATGAGACTCAAACTCTGGATCTCAGTGTTTAGTTTCCCTACTTAGTTTCCCTACTCTCTGCTTCTCCCTTTCGGCATGCTGGTTCAGATATGGGAGGAGGGAAGTGAGAACTCTGCCTGGGGTAGAAGGAGTTCTGTTTTCCTGATTGCTGGGAATATCTGCTGCCCATTTAGTCCACTATCACACCATTGAAGTCAGCATACATCTCTTCCTCCAGCAAATGCTGCACTATGACCCCAACAAGCGGATTTCGGCAAAGGCAGCTCTGACTCACCCTTTCTTCCAGGATGTGACCAAGCCAGTACCCCACCTTCGGCTCTGATGTCCTTCTCTAAGCTTCCACCCCAACCTCCTCCAGGGTGGGCTTGACCTAGCTTGGCTCTGGGCTGTTTGGATCCAGGTTAGCCCTCTGATCTCTGCCTTAAACACTCACTTCTTAGCCAGCCAACTCTGAGAATACAGGAATGGGAGGAAGGAATAGGTGAAAATGAAAGGAAGTTTTAGTATTAGATGCACTTAAGTCAGTCTTCACCACCCTCTCCCCATCCTCTTAAGTCACTTCTGAGGAGGGATGGTATTAAAAACCAAAACAAAGCTGAGTGTTCTCCCCTCATATCAGGTTTGCCATCCCAATCTTTGAATGCCCTGTAATTACTATTTCCTGTGTTTAGGGATGACAGGAACCCCAAGCCTCCTACTACCACTGTTTTTGTAAAGGCCAGCTGATTCCAGGGGGCTAAGTTGGAACTTTTGAGAACCAAGCAAAATATACTGTGAAGGGTCTGTTTTAAAGAATTAGGTTTAAAAAATAGATCCAGTCAGTTTATACCCTTGTTTTAATGTTTCACCTCATTTAACTGGCTAGGAGACTCAAGACTCAGCCCCAGTGGGGCTGCAGAAGAAATGATGCCCCCTGTCCCCTTGTACATCTCTCCTATAGGCAGAAGTCGGGGGTTCTGGGACAGGATTGTGCTTCACTCTGATCTATTGCTTCATCACCGCCTTAGGAGGGAGGTGGGAGATATTTGAATTTTTCTCTTCCTTAAGAATTCTTAGTTCTTCAGTTGTCGGGGATCTCTGCTCCCATCTTCCTCTGAAGGCCAGTCCCTACCCCATAGGAGTGGAAGTTAGGATTTAGGCATCATTTTGAAAATGCTGACACTTTTTCAGGGGCATTATGAGGTGCATTGGGAAAAAGTATTTCTTTAAAGGAAGGATGAACAATTATATTTATATTTCAGGTTACAGTAGTTTTTGTGGTCTGAGTAGGCGAATTTGTTGCCATGTGCACCATGGGGTTTTTGTAATGCAAATGCAAAAAAAAGTATTTTTTTCCTTTTATGATTTTTGTCTCTCCCACCCCTTGTCCATGAGTGCTCTTGCTATTAATATTATTTGTAATTTAGTTTGTAATCCATTAAAACAATGCTCCTAGTTTTGTAGTTCATCTCTTTCCTCCTTTATTTACTGATAGAATGGCGTGAGAGAATGTGAATGTGTATATGTGATAACTGATTTCTGGCCCCTCTTTTACTAATCTCTTACCCTGAGCTGCTACCCACCCCATCTCATTTTGGCTAGTGCTAAGGATGAGCAAAGTGGGTGTGACTGTCCCCATTTTATGGCTCGGGAATCTGAAACTTCGGTGTTTCCTACTTCACTTTTCCTGACACCAGCACATATGCACACATCCCCCACTACACATAGTGACAGTTCCATAATTTCATTGTTAGGAAGGGTGCATTTCCCAGTAAGCTCACCGTTTTTCCTTTTTGTTGCCTATCACAAACAACAAAGTTTTCTGCAGACTCTTTTACTCACATTTATATACGATTCGGAATATAGTCAATTGTCTAAAATTATTGTGAAGAAGCTGAAGCGTCTCCAAGCTACCACTCTTTGTACTTCTCATTATCTCACTTTACCAAGAAACATCTCAGACCCCTCGCGGGCCATCCCCAAACTCCTGTTCTCTGCAGCCTCACTAAAAGGAGCAAGAACTAACGTAAGGGTTACTTAAAATCCCAGGTTCGGGATCCCCAGCAAAGGGACTTCCCTTTACGCCTGCAAATCGGCCGGAGAAGGCGGGGCACTAGGCGCCAGCCCCCGCCAAATCCAGGGGGAGGAGCGAAGGCCCGTAGCGGCCTTCCAAAGGCATCTTTCGGCCCCGCCTTGCCTGCCAATCAAACCCCGAATTTTCTTAGTACTGGTTAAAGTTTCAGTTCGACCCGCCTCCATCGCTCACCTGATCAGATGTTTATGAGTCAAAAGGCGGAGGGTCATGGGATGTTGGAAGTTTAGTGGTTGGTACGTACGCCTGTCAAAAGTGTACCGCCCTCTGTCTCCGGGAGCTAGCTTTTAAATAGCTTCTCACCTTGTCCATCTTCAAGCTTTCTCTTCATCTATTGGTTTCGGGTCTCGCCAGTCTAGGTCCTTGCTCCTACTTGTTAGTGACAGCGCCCAAAGAGACCCGCCTTTCTCCAGAGGATTGGCGGATGAGTGCACATATAACCCACCCTCGATCGTAGGCGGGTAATCGAGCTATTGGCTGGAGCCCCCGCCCAGGGCGCGGGGTAGAAGGAGGGGCAGGAGTTTGGTTGAGCTGCAGCTGTTTGTCTGTTCAACACAGGCCTGGGGCCGACGGGGGAGACGGATCCCCAGGTACCGAGCTGGTGGAGCCCTAAGGACTGGGTCGTAGGCGCCCTGGAGATGAGTCTGGCCTGGCCTGCGAGCGGAGGCGGGTCTGGGCTTACGCCAGGTGTTAGAGTGGCCCGCTGGAGAGGGGAGAAGGGGGCCGGGCCCCAGCAGGCCTAATGGGGGCGCTGAGGAGGGAGCCGGGCGGGCTGGGACCCCGAAGTTGGTGAGTCGGGGAGGTGGCTCGATTCTGGCGGCGGCTGGGCTGGGGACCGGGAGCCGGAGGCCTGGAGCTTGTGTGAGGGCAGGGGCAGGCCTCATTAAGCAGCGCCGAGGAGGGAGGAGCTGGGGACGGGGACCGGGCAGCGGGTGAGGTAAGCCCATTTGCCGCGAAGTGAGGAGGGGTCAAACCTGACGCCCGGGCCCCGACGGTAAATGGGGTTGGGCCTCTCAAGAGAGTTGTCCAATTGGAAGGGCCTTTAGGTGGGTAAAAGGCATTATTTTCAGGGAAAGTGGCTATTCTACAGACTGAAGGGGCTGGAGTGTTGAAAAGGGCTTTGGGTTAGTGAGGGAGAACGGGGAAAACGAAGGAAGCTTTGCTAAACTTAGATTAACTAAGATAATTGGTGAAATGTCTGGGCCCGGTGTCAGGTATGGGCGCTTCTGGGAATGGTGAAGGGAGCTAGACTGTGGGCTCTGGGTCGGGAGTGCTCATTCTTTTGTTCCCTTTAGTGCTTAGATGTGGTAATTGGAAGTTTTGGGGATACTCCTGGGGAAGGAATGAAGATGAAAGTAAATTAATTTTTTTCTTTGACTGTTGGCTGCTCCAAGCTCAGCCTGTGCACTTTCTTTTGACCTCTTAGCTGGTGGGTACTGCAGTCTGTTTTTTCTCATACTGCTTTACGTCCTGTGAAAGATATAAGAAGTTAGATTTGGGGGATGTTTGTCCACTTTCCCACTTAACAATGTGGTCTGTAGTGAATACCGTATCTGTGACCTTAGCAGTGAGGAATGATTTCAGTATCTGCATGGGAAAGGGGCTTCAAGCTCCTCAGCCATCAAGAGATCTTCTCATCTTAGTTGGTGCAACTTTTCTGGTATTTCTCAGGCGGGTAATGGAATTAGCCAGGCCTGGAACTGTGAGGTGATATCGCAGAGGAAGGGTGAAAAATTTCATTCCAAAAGGTTGGCATCACTCCTTATTCTTTGTCTACTTCTTCAGGAGCCTAGATTTCTCTGCTTATTAGAAAGTTGTGTCAAACTGTCAGGTATCTGGGGGAGGGGATGAGTAAAAAGAGGATGACTTACTAAAGCAGAGGAGTGGAGTCCCCTTCTTCCTATATTTTTAATAGTCTGCTAACCTTCTTAGTCTCCCATAGTTTGGAGCTTTTTGGATTTGCCTTGTACTTTTTCGTTTTCCTCTTCTATGTCAATGTCTTTTATCATTACATTTCTTAATTACATGTAATATGTACATATTTTTAAATATTTAAGCTATACAGAAGCATACAAAGTGTAAATCCTCCCACACATATCTCACTCACTATATTTAAGAAAGTCAGGGATCAGAAACAGCAGATCAGACCAATCTTGCTTTGCTTTGGGGGGTGTGCCACCCAAAAGCAATTCTGTGTTCATGTTCTCACCAAACTCTAGTCTCATTCTTTCCACGGTTGTTCCTTCTGTGATGATATTCTGTTATTTATTCTGCTCCTTTATCAGTTCATTTTGTCTTCTATTACATTCAGAAAAGCAGAGGTACTATTAGTTGTCATTCACCTTTGTTAGTATATACACACATAACACACACCTTCCTTGTGTGTTGGACATCCTAGGAAATGACCAAATAGATGGAAAAGGGGGCACCTGTGGCTCAGAGGAGTAAGGCGCCAGCCCCATATGCCAGAGGTGGTGGGTTCAAACCCAGCCCTGGCCAAAAACAAACAAAAAAAACCAAATAGATGGACAAAACTTCTTTCTCTTTTACGGGTAGGAAAGAAACATTAAGGTGAATCATTTTGTTTGAGATAATTATTGGCATCTCTGTTAAACCAAGGAATTTGAAACCTCTAGAGTCAGAGTACAGCTGTGGCATTTCATACTATCACCTTATTAATTAAATTTGTCCTCATTGGCATTAGAAGTCCTCTGATGTGTCTAGCCTTTGTACAGAATTCATCAGAAATTTCAGTTGTGTCCCCAAGGAACTTCTCTCACCTACAAAGCCAGTTCTAAGAGAAAATTATATAGGGTAGTGTGTTTTAATCCTCTCCAGTCCTTGCCATTTTCTAACCTCCAGTCATATTCCATTTCTTCTGCACATCCTTTTGTGATTTTTCTACCTTCCCCTTAATCAAAGCTTACCTTCAGTAAAGGATTTGCTCCATATTAAGGTGTAAATAACATATGGTCACTTAAAGTATTAACTCTTTTTTTTTTTTTTTTTTTGAGACTAGAGTCTCACTCTGCCTCCTTGGTGTTGAGTGCCATGGAGTGAGTCATCTTAGCTCACAGCAACTTCAAACTGTTGGGCTCAAGCAATCCTCTTGCCTCAACCCTCTGAGTAGCTGAGACTATAGGTGCCCACCACAATGCTCAGCTAGTTTGTATTATTATTATTTTTTTTTATTTTCTGAGACAGAGTCTCACTTTGTTGCCCTCACTAGAGTGCCATGATGTCATAGCATCACAGCAACCTCAAACTCTTGGGCTCAAGCGATTCTCTTGTCTCAGCCTCCGAGTAGCTGAGACTGAGTAGCTGGGACTACAGGTGCCCTCCACAATGCCGAGCTATTTTTTTTAGACACTTGGTCAGGTTTGTCTCAAACCTGTGAGCTCAGGCAAGTCCACCCGCCTCGGCCTCCCTGAGTGCCAGGATTACAGGCAAGCCACCTCGCCCAGCCTTGTGTTAATTCTTTTTTTTTTTTTTTTTTTAATTTTTAATTCCAACTTGCTTGTACATTCTTTGTTTGAAGTACTCTTTTTTGCCCAGCCTTGTGTTAATTCTTTTTTTTTTTTTTTTTTAATTTTTAATTCCAACTTGCTTGTACATTCTTTGTTTGAAGTACTCTTTTTTGTTGTTCATTTTCTTATTCCTCTGGCCATGCTCGGTTTTTGATGTGAGTAGAGACGGGGTCTTACTCTGGCTCACTGCTGGTCATACTGGTCTCGAACTTCTGAGCTCAGGCAATCCACCCGCCTCGGTCTCCCACAGTGCTGGGACTACAGGCATGAGCCACCACGCCTGGCCGTGTTAATTCTTCTAAGAGTTTTTATATCTTAAGAGGGAGTTAAGGAGTTGAATTATAAATATGGAATTTTAAACATAGACCTAGAGTTGCAAAAATATTATGGAGAAGCGGGCTTTCCTCCTGTGCTTGATATACCTCATATTCTTTTTTTTTTTTCCTGGACAGTCCCTAATACAGAAAATACCTATGTTCTAACTCTTATTTTACCTAGGACCAAGGATTGTTCTTCTATTGTTTGCTTGTTTGTGTGCATTTATAGCAATTTGACTTCTGAGGAGGAGGCATAGGTTGGGAGAAGCAAGTGTGTAGTTTGCTCCCTTATCCTAAAACATTTCAAATTGGAAAGTAACCAAAGTGTGAGACAGTGAACTTAAGAAAATGTGACAGCACTTTGGGAGGAAACATACCATAAAATCCTACCTATTACACTCCCACTTCCCACGAGTATTTTAGGAAAAATTTAGTTATTGACTGAATAGTAACTGAGCTGAATAAGGAGTCACCTAGGTGAGCAAAATGTGTGCAGATTTCTGGGCAAGGTTATAGCTTCTGTTAAGGGTAGTGGGTACATTTTCAGTTTTTCTCCTGGCTCTGTGGTGATAGAAATTCCTTTCTTGTGTTTCTCAAGTCGTGAATGAATAGATAATGATCCAAAGCTTTTTGAAAACTTAACATTAACTGAAAATCAGCGAACTTTTTTTTTTTTAAGCTATATTTTCCTTAGCGTTTGGGTGGGAGGGCCACATACTGGGTGTGATTAGGCCATCTGAGGCATGGTAACCGATGACAGGAAAAGCAGTTGGCCCATGTGAGTTGCAACAGTACCTTGTGGGCTGTGTCCCAGAGAGGCTCTTCATGCAAAGGAGATCACAAAAGGGCCAAGGAGAGAATGGGTTCTCTATTAAAAACATTCCCAAATGAAACTGTGAAAGATATATCCAGATGGCACAGCAGGGGGAGGAGTTAACTGGTAGAGGAGAAGGAAGCAGGATCACTAAACATAGTCTTACTGTCACCCAGGCTAGAGTGCTGTGGCATCAGCCTAGCTCACAGCAACTTAAACTTCTGGATTCAAGTGATCTCCTGCCTCTGCTTCCCAACTAGCTAGGACTACAGGCATCTGCCACAATGCCTGGCTAATCTCTCTATTTTTAGTAGAGACCCTGTGTCACTCTTGCTCAAGCAGGTCTCAAACTCCTGAGCTGAACGTCCACCTCAGCCTCCTAGAATGCTAGGATTACAGGCATGAGCCACCATGCCCAGCCTAGGAGTAGTTACCTTTAATTTGGGGAGAACCTTTTAGGGAGTAGGCATTGTGCTCGGCTCTGAAGACCTAAGATGTTATTAAAAAAAAAAAAAAAAAGTCCCACTTTTTAAGAAGTTCATAGTTAAGCAGACAGATACAATTCATATAATGTGATAAATGCTGTGACAGAAGTACAGTTTGTTGTTTGCTTGCTTGGTTTTTTTTTGGGGGGGGGGGCGGGTTTTGAGATAGAGTCACCCTTGGTAGAGTGCTATGGTGTCACAGTTCACAGCAACCTCAAACTTTTGGGCTCAAGCAATTCTCTTGCCTCAGCCTCCCAAGTAGCTGGGACTACAGGTGCCCACCACAACACCCAGCTCATTTTTTTTTTTTTTTTTGTTGCCGTTGCCATTGTTGCTTTTTAGCTGACCTGGGCTGAGTTAGAAGCCATAAGCCTTGGGGTATGTGGCTGGGGCTGCAACCACTGTGCTATGGGCACTGAGCCTGTTTGCTTGTTTTTTGAGACAGTCCCACTCCATCATCCTGAGTGCTGTGGCATGATAGTTCACAGTCAAATTCTTGGGCTTAAGCAATCCTCTTCCTCATCCTTCCCAGTAGATTGGACTACAGGCACCAGCCACAATGCCTGACTAGTTTTTATATTTTTAGTGGAGACAGGGTCTCGCTCTTGGTCAGGCTGGCCTCGAACTCCTGAGCTCAAGCAATCCACCTGCCTCAGCCTCCCAAAGTGAGAAGTACAGTCTCAATACTATGGGACCTTATAGGGCCCTAGAAGATGCAGTGATGAATTCTACTGGGGTGAGAGTATAATTATGCAATTTCACAGAAGTAACATTTGAACTTGGCCTAATGGTATACTTTAGGATTTTGCTAGGCAAAGTAGGAAAGGATGTTCCAATCTTTCCTCGGTCAATAATAGGGAGCGTATATTACTATGCTGATAAGAGATAAGTAAGCTTTATGCCTCTTGGACAGATATAAGGCAGAGGGTGAAGAGTGGAAGGACTCCCATTTAATCCAGTGACTCATTGGATAACTTTGGATCAAAACAATGAAAGAAGTGAGGCTTGGTGGTGTGCACCTATAGTCCCAGCTACTCAGTAGGATTGTTTGAGCCCAGGAGTTTAAGAGTTTGAAACCAGCCTGGGTAATACAGCAAGACTTTGTCTCTTCAAAACAACAACAAAAAATACCTACAATGAAAAAGCTGAGCCAAGTAGTGGAACTGTCAGTTCAAGATTTTGGTGATTTAGGTCTAAACAAAGTTGAAGGGAGAGATGAAGGTATTTACTGGCTTCTACCCTATCTTCCCTACTTAATGAATCTCTCACATTGCTCCCAGGGCCTGCTGAATCCTGCAAAAGTTACTGAGTATTTCCCTGTTGCCTCCTGTTGAATTGCTTCTATTCCAACTTTCCTGTCAAGGTGGTCAAGACCCTCTAGAGAAGAGTGAAGGATATGGGACTGGATCCCAGTTCCCAGGGAAATCTTGGTCTTCCTAACTTGATTTTAGCCCCCAAGCAAGTAATTACCTAAACCAAATAAAGGCAGAAACTATCCTGTCTAAGCTCCTGATCCAGTCCTGGTGCCCTCTTCAGAATTGATCATTTCCTTAAGAGGTGTGATGGTAGGAGGCACCTGTGGCTCAGTGAGTAGGGTGCCAGCCCCATATACCGAGGGTGGCAAGTTCAGACCCAGCCCAGGCCAAAATAGCCGGGCATTGTGGTGGGCACCTGTAGTCCCAGCTACTCGGGAGGCTGAGGCAAGAGAATTGCCTAAGCCCAAGAGCTGGAGGTTGCTGTGAGATGTGATGCCACAGCACTCTACTGAGGGGGATAAAGTGAAACTCTGTCTCTTAAAAAAAAAAAAAGAGGTGTGATGATATAAAAGAGGCAGAAGGACTTGACTAGGAGTCTCACATATGCTACTTAGCAGCTGACTGTGTGGTAACACCTTGACAAGTTGAATAATTTTATGTGCCTCAGTTTCCTCACCTGTAAAATATAGACTGGACTAGATGACCTCTAGACTGGCTCTTATCTGGCTAACTGACCTTAAAGGGCTGACATTTGGGACTGCGTTGGATTCCAGTGGCTATATATACTGGGAACTCAGTCTCTGTCAATAGGTGATAGACTTTTGGAGGCTTCATATGTATTGGGTATGGAGCATAGGGATTCAAAGGTAGCAAGTGGAAGGCAGTCTGAGGAATAGAGTTGTGATTGACAGTCTAAGAGACCTCTTGTATCATGTCTGCTTGCCTGCACTAGAGAGCATCCTCCATCCCTAGCCCACTCCCCCAGTGGGCTGACCTATGGTCAGGCCTCAATCTTCCCTAGTTAATGGAACATTTGATAAATCATTCTTGTGAATCTGTACTTCTAAGGGAGTTAAATCTGATTTCCTCTCTTCTAAACTGAAAGGGTTGAAGGGAAGAATAACCTTCTCTATCTCCTTTTTTTGCCTCACGTTTGAAGAAGGTAATACTTATCATATAACTTAACTGATTTGCTTTGTTTATTTTTTTGCTTTTTGAATGGGCCATTTGCCCATTGTCAGTTCTTAGAAAGATCACCACCAGAATGAGGGAAAAATCAATTGAATCTTAGATATATTATTTCATTTCTGTTCCTCTGATTTTTTTTTTTTTTTTTTTTGTATAGACAGAGTCTCACTTTATTGCCCTCATAGAGTGCTGTGGTGTCACACTGCTCACAGCAACCTCCAATTCCTGGTCTTAGGCCATTCTCTTGCCTCAGCCTCCTGAGTAGCTGGGACCACAGGCATCTGCCACAACTTCCGGCTATATTTTGATTGCAGTTCGGCCGGGGCTGGGTTTGAACCCGCCACCCTCAGCATATGGGGCTGACACCCTACCCACTGAGCCACAGGCACCACCCTGTTCCTCTGATCTTTTGAGAGTCTAACTATCACATTAAAAAATGATACCCTTATAAACATGAGATTAAAAATTAAGATTTAGAAATGGGTAGCCCATCAACTACTGTATACAGAGAAGGCAGGACATATTCTAGAGGTTGTGTATTGGGGTGAGAGGGAGTCTTTTCTAACTCAGTAGTTAGTAATCTCTGACAATCCAAGGTTGCTTAGTAGCAAGAAAGTCCACTCACCATGTCTGGACAATGGCTTGACTTCCCATCTGTAGGGGTTAGTGACAAGGACTTTGCAAGCCAGTGTATCTGTGACTATTTCCTATCTTTACACTCCCCCGACCTCCTACGGTTCTCCCAGGCTTAGACCAATATGTTTAGCCATGAGAATTCAGTCCCTTCTAACTCCCATGTTTTCATATTATAGAGTAGTAACTTTGAAGCTTAATATTCCGTCCCCTGGATCATGCTGAAATACGTAAAAATGTGAGGGAGTAAGTTGAAGAAACTTAGTGACTTTTTATTGTTTCTTGAGAGTATAGGATATGTATCACCTGAAGGAAACTTGATCCATTTATCATCTCTGTCCTTTTTTCCTATTGTTTCATCTGTTTTAAAGTTTAGCATTATGATGATCTACCTTCTTTTCCTGTGAGACAGCACATATGAAATACCACAAAGTACAAGATCTTTTTAGAAATCGTCCTCATAAATATGTACACATCAATATAAAATGTTTTAGAAATAATGCATCCTCACAGATACGTTAAGAGCAAGGTTTTTTTTTTTCTTTTTAAGGCAAGCAGTTTATTGAGGAATAGGAAAATAGGCTTATACTGGCTCAGTGCCTGTGGCTCAAGCGACTAAGGCACCAGCCACATACACCTGAGCTGGAGGGTTCGAATCCAGCCCAGGCCTGCCAAACAACAGTGATGGCTGCAACCAAAAAATAGCTGGGGCGGCACCTGTGGCTCAGTGGGTAGGGCGCCAGCCCCATATACCGAGGGTGGCGGTTCAAACCCGGCCCTCTCCAAACTTCAACAAAAAATAGCCGGGTGTTGTGGCAGGCACCTGTAGTCCCAGATACTTGGGAGGCTGAGGCAAGAGAATTGCCTAAACCCAGGAATTGGAGGTTGCTGTGAGCCATGTGATGTCATGGCACTCTACCAAGGGCGATAAAGTAAAACTCTGTCTCTACAAAAAAAAAATAGCCAGGTGTTGTGGCAGGCACCTGTAGTCCCAGCTACTTGGGAGGTAGAGCCAGGAAAATCACTTGAGCACAGGAGTTGGAGGTTGCTGTGAGCTGTGATGCTACAGCACTCTACCCAGGTGACAGCTTGAGGCTCTGTCTCAAAAAGAAAAAAGAAAAATAGGCTTACAGAATAAGCAAGTTCACAATAGACAGCAAATGAGCAAGTTTCTTAAATGTCAGCAGAACTTTGGAAGAGGATTCAAATTCTTCCCTTTGCTGCTTTCACCAATCCCCTTCTTTCCCAGAGATCCTTATAGATAAGGAAGCTGAGGCTCAGAAAGACAAAAGGAATAGCCTATGACCACATTGGGGTAAATGGCAAAGCAGAGAACAACTGAAAGCCCTACATGAGACTGTGTCTTAGTTGGCTCTTCCCACTTTCATAACTGCTCTCTCACTTTAGTAGCAGGGTTGGAAAATCCTCTGACCTCTGGAGAACTCATCATTCAGCCTTCATCTGAATTTTAAATTGAAGTGCTTTAGTAGTAAGTATAGTTAAAGGTTGTCAGAGACTAACTTCCTTCTATCCCTGCTATACATCTTTTTGTGTCAGGCCTCTCCAAAGCATTGCTTTGTTTTGTTTAAATAAAGCTTTTCTTTATTCTTTATATTATTTTATTTTGTTGTCATTTTGAGACAGAATCTCATGCTGTTCTCCAGGCCAGAGTGCCATAGCATTAGATTAAACCTCAGATTCCTGAGTTCAAGTGCGCCTCCTGTCTCAACATCCCAAGTAGCTGGTACTACAGGCACCTGCCATAACACCGGACTAATCAAAGCAGTGTTTTTTTAAACATTTTTTGATCATGACTAATAATTTAAAAAATTATATCAGCCAGGCAAGGTGGCTCAAGCCTGTAATCCTGCCATTCTGGAAGGCTGAGGTGGGTAGATTACTTGAGCTCAGGATTTGAGACCAGCCTGAGCAAGAGCGAGACCCTGTCTCTATTAAAATAGAAAAATTAGCCAAGTGTGGTGGCGCATGCCTGTACTCTCAGCTACTTGGAAGGCTGAGGCAAGATTTCTTTAGCCCATGAGTTTGAGGTGTGTCAAAGAGCTGTGGTGTCACAGCACTCTACTCAGGATGACAGAGTGAGACTCTCTCTCTCAAAAAATAAAATTACATGATCATAATTTGGTGTGTGTAAAACACACATACACACAAATGAAACATTTTTCGCAAAATGATTTTTAAAAAAATGTTTTGCATTTTTTGGCCGGGGCTGGGTTTAAACCTGCCACCACTGGCATATGGGGCCAGCGCCCTACTCCTTTGAGCCACAGGCACCGCCCCAAAATGATTTTTTTTTTTTTTTTTTTAGGTGGGGTCTTACTCTATTGCAGGCTAGAGTGCAATGGTGTCATAAAAGCTCACTGCAGCCTCAAACTTCTGGGCTCTGATAATCCTCTTGCCTCAGATTCCTGAATATCATGGGCCACCACCCCAGCTCATTTTCCTATTTTTTGGAGAGATGGTGCCTCAATATTTTGCCCAGGCTAGTCTCAAAACTGGCTTAAGTGATCCTCCTGCCTTAGCCTCCCTAAGTGCTAAGCCACTGCACCTAGCCTAAAAATGATTCTTTTTTTTTTTTTTTTTTGGTGTGTTTGTTTTTGAGATGGAGTCTCACTTTGTTACCCTGGGTATAGCGTAGGGGCATCATCTGTAGCTCACAGCAACCACAAACTCCTAGGCTCAAGATATCCTCTTGCCTCAGCCTCCCCTACAGGTACCTGCCACAATGACCAGCTAGTTTTATAGAGACCAGGGTCCCTCTTGCTCAGACTGATCTCAAACTCCTGAGCTCAAGCAGTCCTAGTACTCCCAGAGTGCTAGGATTACAGGCATGAACCACCAAGTGATTTTAAGGTCACTGTTGGCTTAAGAGCCAACATTTTGAAAAATGTAGCTCTAAAAATTTGAGGTTGAAGAACGGTTAAAGAAATGTGACCAATGGTTAAGAAGCTAATTAATACTGACTCATTTTTCTAGAATTTTGGATGTCATAGACCAATTAATTTAAATTTGGGGTTTTTTATTTTTCCTTAGAAAACTCTTTGGCTGGGCACGTTGGCTCATGCATGAGTAGCTGGGACTACAGATGTCCACCATAACTCCCGGCTATTTTTAGAGACAGGGTCTCGCTCTTCTCAGGCCGATCTCAACTCCTGAGCTCAAATGATCCTCCCATGTCAGCCAAAAAGTTACTATGGATCTAGGGTACCTTTGTATGGATCTGAATATTCTTTTCTTTTTATTTTGGGAGTCTCATTTTGTCACCCCCAGTAGAGGGCCCGGGCATCATAGCTCTCAGCAACCTCAAACACTTGGGTTCAAGCGATTCTCTTGCCTCAGCCTCCCAAGTAGCTGGGACTGTAGGCGCCCGCTACAATGCCCAGCTATTTTTAGAGACGGGGTCTCGCTATGTCTTGAACCTGTGAGCTGAGGCAATCCACCTGCTTCAGCTTCCCAAAGTGCTAGGATTACAGGCATGAACCACCACGCCTGGCCTGGATCTGAAATATTGTTTAGGGTGAAGGTTGATCAATTTGCTGTTGAGACCTGGTAGGGAATTGATGGGAGATTAAAAAGTCAACAGTTTTCAGTCTTTCTATTTCAGCTCCCTTGAAAGTTGGAGATTATTTGATAAGACAAACTCTACTTCAGAGACAGTTCTTACTTTACTGTTTCCATTCTTACCACTGGGTATCACCTGCTTGGGAACTTCTCAGAAGTACAACTTTTCAATGATGGATGATAACAAGAGCTAAGTCTTCACAGGAGCAAGGAAATGAAAAGAGTCCGTTCTTCCTTTAAAAAGCAATTGCAGCTTCAATGGACCTATGTCTAATTTTACTCTTTTTTTTTTTCTTGCAGGACTGTTGAAGCCTGGAAGTCCCCTCCCCTTCCCCCTTCCCCCTTTATAGCATCCCCCTCCCTCCACCCTTTCCCACTCTGATAATCTGGCCATGACTAGCAGAAGCACAGCCAGGCCCAATGGGCAGCCCCAGGCCAGCAAAATATGCCAGTTCAAATTGGTCCTGCTGGGAGAATCTGCAGTAGGGAAGTCCAGCCTTGTATTACGTTTTGTGAAAGGGCAGTTCCATGAGTATCAGGAGAGTACCATTGGAGGTGAGTACTTCAGGAAAAGAAGAGGTTCAATACTTGATAAGGGGCTAGACTTGCTTTTCCTCCTTTTTAGAGACAGAGTCTTGCTCTATTGTCCTTATTAGAGTACAGTGGCATGGTCATAGCTCTCTGCAGCCTTAAACACCTGGGCTCAAGTGATCCTTCACTTTAGCCTCCCAAGTGGCTAGAACAAGACACATACACTACCTCACCTGGTTAATTTTTTCTTTTTATTTATTTATTTGCAGTTTTTGGCCAGGGCCAGGTTTGAACCCACCACCTCTGGTATATGGCACTGGCACCCTACTCCTGTGAACCACAGGCACCGCCCTCTGTTTAAAGTTTTTGTAAAGATAGGGTCTAACCTGTGTTGCCCAGGCTGGCCTCAAACTTCTGGCCCCAAGCAGTCCTCCAAAAGTACTGGGCTTATAGACCTGAGCCTCTGCACTTGGCCTGAAAAGAATTTCAAAAGGAGATCTAGGAGATGATTGTGGAGCTGACACTCTTAGTCCTATTTTTTCTTCCAGGAATGAAACTCCTTATAAAAACAAAAGAGATGATAAAGAAAAAAAGAAAAGTAGGAGGTGCCTGTAGCTCAAGCTGCTAAGGTGTCAGCCACATGCATCAGAGCTGGTGGGTTTGAATCCAGCCCAGGCCTGCCAAACAATGACAACAACCAAAAAATAGCTGGGTGTTGTGGCGGGCGCCTATAGTCCCAACTACTCGTGAGGCTAAGGCAAGAGACTCACTTAAGCCCCGGAGTTGGAGGTTGCTGTGAGCTGTGATGCCAAAGCACTCTACCTAGAGCGACAGCTCTGGTATATGTATATCAGAAGTACCTGGGGAATATTTTCAACCTCTGCCTACTTAGGTGCCACCCTAGATAAGTTGATTAGTTTTGGAGGTGGGGTATTGTTGGTGACAATAGCACAGACATATGTGTTTGGAAAAACTCCTTAGGTGGGCGGGGCGAGGTGGCTCACCCCTGTAATCCTAGCACTCTGGGAGGCTGATGAAGGTGGATGGCTTGAGCTCAGGAGTTCTAGACTAGCCTGAGCAAGAAAGAGACCCTCGTCTCTAAAAAACTTGCTGGTCCTTGTGGCAGGTATCTGTAGTCCCAGATATTGAGGAGGCTGAGGCAAGAGAAGGATCACTGGAGCCCAAGAGTTTGAGGTTGCTGTGAGCTATGATGCCACAGCACTCTACCAAGGAGGACAAAGCGAGACTATGTCTTGAAAAAAAAAACTCCTGAGGTGATTCTGATGCACATACCTGATAAAATTAAGGCTGGAACTAATACAATATATAAAGGGCACCTGCTTTTCCCACCTCTGCTACCTTCTCTCTGCCCCTATCCCAAAATAGGGTGCTAATTTAATAAAGGATCTTTTATAAGGTCTCCCACGTTCTTCCTTCCTCTTTTTATTAGTCAGCATGGAAATGTGTTCCTGGACCTGTGGCAGATTATATGAAAAAGTAATAGCCAAATAATATTAATAATGGTGGGATATACCATCAAGCTTTAAAATCTTCTATTCTTTTTAATTTTTAAAATTAAATTACTGGCTGGGCGCAGTGGCTCACGCCTGTAATCCTTGCACTCTGGGAGACCAAGGCGGGTGGATTGCCTGAGCTCACAGGTTCAAGACTAGCCTGAGCCAGAATGAGACCTCATTTATAAAAATAGCCAGGCATTGTAGTGGGGGTGGGCTCCTATAGTCCCAGCTACTTGGGGGGCTGAGGTAAGAGAATCACTTGAGCCCAAGAGTTTGAGGTTGCTGTGAGCTATGACGCCAC
>CAUYPK010166534.1:0-31161 GCA_963574355.1 Loris lydekkerianus
GAATTGGTCGTGGGGACATAAAAAAAAAAAAAAAAAAAAAAAAAAAAGAATGAGAGTAGAGTAGAGCTCTTCTCTGTCTGTCCCTTTCTACCAGAGCGAGCTCACCTTGGTTCATGTGTCCCTTGGGTGAGTTCACCTCTGCCCACACTCTTCCCCTGGGGTGAACCTGTCTCTGTCCACACCCCTCCCTTCCATCCAGCTATTCCAAAATGTTCTCTGAACAGCAGCAGGCTTCTCATTCCCTCTATGTGAGGTCAGCCACTGCAGAAGTCACCAAGTCCCCTTGCCTTAGAGGCACACTCTTTTTGTCCTCACCGTGAGCCTGTCTCTGGGACCTGTGTCCTTGGGGAAGGCAGCTCCGTTGCCTCCACCCTGTCCTGGGGTGGGTGGGCACAGGGAAATAAAAGCTGCTGAAGGGAGCCTAAGAGGAAGGTGTCACAGTCTGCTTTCATCTCTTGTGACAGAAAATTTTAAAAGATATGTTTTTAAAATATGATTGTCAGGAGCCCAGAACTTTTTCATATATTCCCAGAATTGTTTGAATTGCATGCTGCTCTTTGTTTCCTGATGATGGAAGTGATACACCTTCACAGGCAAAAAGAAAAACAGGGAAAGTATAAACATAGTAGCACTGGTCTTTCTTTCCTGCACTTGAGGTTATAGTTCTGTACCACAGCTCCTTGCTCCATCTTCCACGCATTGCCATAAAGTGTGATGTGACAGCCTTCCTATGTAGATCATCCTGCAAGTTCAACTAAAATTATTTTAGCACAAGGAGTGAGATTTGGGGCACATTTTTATTTAATTTCCAAATAAAGTTATGTTAAGACCCATCCCATTTTTACTTCCAGGAACATTTTTTCTCTAATTTTTCTCTGGATTTGACTATTTGGGAGTTGTGGACAATTCCTTCCATAACTGATCACCATCCATCAAGTTCAACTCCTGCTCCAGATTTTTGTCAGTCATTGCTGGGTATATCCTTAAGCTCGCCCTACTCTCTTGAATCGACTTTGCTCTAAACCATGATTATGGCCCCATGGTCTCTGTTCTAGGGCTCACTCTAATTCCTAATGGTTAAAAGCCTTACTGAAGGCTGAGACTGAGAAGTTGTGAGGAGAAAAGGGAACGAAAGAGAATTCGAGATGGGATTTTAGCAATCACTTTCTCCACGGCGGTACATCTTTTATCCTACAGTTCAGGGAGTCTCTTCCCTGTTTGCCTTTTCTCTGGCCTGAGAGGTTCGTCACCTTTTTACTGTATCCAGTCTCTCTGAGCAAGACTGACTTCATCATCTCTGTTCTCCTCTCTATTTCAAGGGCACCAAACACCAGTGTCCAGGCCTTGCCTTTTAAAACAAAACAAAACCACACCAAAATGGTCCCCCAGAGTAGACAATATTTTTACATTAATTTGGAAAATAATTTTAGAACTTCCTGGTCCAAAACCTCATTTTTATTTTTCTACTTTTATCTAAGGCCCATCTATGTATTTTCTTCCCAAATCAAAATACTCATGTGTCATTAACAGCCACGCTGTCATAAATTACACAATTAAATCATTTTTCCCAATGAAATTTTATTAAAAATGAATCCCCTGATGATGCCTGAAGAGGCCATATTTTGGCAGTTGTCCTCAACATTGATGTGCACAGGCATAACACCACCCTATGGGAAGACTGGTACGAGGATGCTGAGAACAAAGGCTCCGTCATCTCTGTTAATGTAAGATGAGCAGGCAATTCCATACTCTTGTGTGGATAAGTGTGTAAAATTAAAGTTCCTTTATTTTCCTAGTGTCTAGCACTGTACTCCATTATTGGCAAGTTGAAAACAACAGCAGCAGCAACTAAGAGGAGCCCACAGATTTCATCTCACTTTGTCTTCATCACTCTCACGTTTGAGCGGGTTTCGACTCCATCGCATCTCCATTCCTGACTTGACTGCCAGCTCTCCTCCATGGTGCTGATTTCCAAACTGATAGATTATGCCATTGAGAGAGGGTTTTCTGGTCTGAGAGCTATCCTTAAGTCCTCAGAGATGTCCTCTTTCCCACCTAGTCTTCAGCCATAGAGGCCTGGTCAAACCTTGTTGATGGCCGTCTCCTGGCATAAATGACGCTTTAAGAATACATACTACACTTGCTCCATGTATGTGCTCTCCCATCCATCATCTCTGCCAGAAGGGTCTCTTTTCCTTCCCCCTTACATCACTGGCACCCTAGAAGACCATGCCAGCTCACAAATTCTCATCTGTAGTCTTTGCTTTTCTTGTGCATGTGCCTATGTCAGAGTGGGAGAGCAAGGGATTCAGAGAACATGGGATGTTTTGGTTTATCTTCCCATTTTTCAGAACCAAGAAACTCACTGTGGGGAGTGATACTGTCTGCAGCCTTGTCTGCTACCCCTGGGACGCTGTTGCTTCTGTTCTAATAGAGCTACCAAGGATGGTAGGAATGGGGGGAAGGTGGAAAGATATTTCCTCCCAGACATTTCATTGACATCACTTAATTGACTTATTTTTAGATTGTTTCTGCTGTATCTGAAAGATACATACAACATTCTCAGTGCTGCCAAATGGTGGGAGAACAGTAACAGATAAAAGGAACTGAAGTGAGGAAGTGATTCTTCCTCATCCTGTGATCTGGGAGATGGTGGAATCCTTAGTGAGTTTCTAGGACCATACTAATGACTTCCTTGCTTAGAAGGAGGTGGGGGAGGATAGTAGGAGTAATGAAACAAGTGATGACAATAGTAACAGCAGCAGGAATGCTACGTAATAATTTTATGCTAAACTACAATAAAGATCTTATTTGATGAAAGTTTAGGTTATATTATAAGTCCATAGAAATAAAAACAACATGATAATGGCACAAAAATAGAGGCATAGAAATATGGAACAGATTAGAAAACCAAGAGATGAAACCAGTCTCTATTTGCCATCTGATCTTTGATAAACTAAACAAAGATATATAGTAAGGAAAAGCATCCCTATTCAATAAATGGTGCTGGGAGAACCGAATAAGCACATGTAAAAAACTGAAATTGTACCCACACCTTTCATCACTTACAAAAATCAACTCAAGAGAGATAAAAAAAATTTAAATCTAATTCATGAAATGACAAAAATCCCAGAAGACAATGTGGGAAAAACTCTTGAGGATGTTGGCCTAGGGAAATATTTTATGAAGAAGACATCAACAATAAAAACAAACAAATGAGACTTAATTAAACTGAAAAGCTTTGCACAGCTAAGGACACAACAATTAAACAAATAGACAACCTTCAGAACGGAAAAAGATATTGGTATGTTAGGAATGTGACAAATGATTGATAACTAGGGTATATTAAGAACTGAAATTAATCAACAACAAAAAAAAGAGCAAACAATAACATCTATCACTGGGCAAGAGACATGAACAGAACCTTCCCTAAGGAAGACAGACCAAAGGCTAACAAATACATGAAAAAAATGCTCACTGTCCTTAATCTTCAGAAAAATCAAATCAAAACCACTCTGAGATATCACATAACACCAGTGAGAATAGCCCACATCATAAAGTCCCAAAGTCCCAGGCACGGGTCTGGGTGTGGAGAGAGAGGGACACTTTTACACCATTGGACAGACGGCAAACTAATACAGCCTCTTTGGAAAGACGTTTGGGGAAATCTCAAAGAACTCAGATTAGACCTCCCATTTGACCCTGCAATCCCATTACCAGGCATCTACCCAAAAGAAAAAAAAATTATCATAAAGACATTTGCACTGGAATGTTAATTGCAGCTCAAATTACAATCACTATGATATGGAAACAACCCAATGCCCATAAACTCCGGAAGGATTAATCAGCTGCGATATATGTATACCATGGAATATTATTCAGCTGTAAAAAAAGATGGTGACTTTACATCTTTTGTACTAACCTAGATGGAGACACACATTCTTCTTAGTAAAGTATCACAAGAATGGAAAAGCATGTGTCCAATGTACTCAATCTTATTACAAAGCCAGTAGACGAACATGCCCACATGGAAAACCACTTAATTCTATTCAAGTTGGGAGGAGGAGAATGAAGGAGAGGAGAGGAGGGGAGGATTGGTGTGCTCCCACTTAAAGGGCACAAGGGAGGGGTGTATGGCACACCGTTTGAGTGCAGGACACAACTATAAGAGGAACTCTACCTAACAAATTCAAAAATTGTGACCTGGTTGTTTGTACCCTCACCATAACCTGAAATTTAAAAAAAAAAAAAAAAAAAAAAAAACAATTATTCATAACAGAAATGTCCACACTGTATATACATTGTGGTGTGGTATAAAAATATTACTTTGCCTATAAATAACTATATATTGTGTAATAGGTACCAAATTAAAGATAATGAATAGATACTTGAAAAAAAAATCTGAGTAGCACCAAGTCCTCACCAGAGGAATGAGCAGAGCCCTGATGTCGATGTCCTCTTTAATAGGCATTCAAGGGCTAAAAGAGGACTATTTCCATCACGACGTGCCTATAGAAATAAGCATTGTGGAAAACCTCAATGTCTATAGCCTGAAAGAGAGCCCTTGAGGGATGTGATGTAATTCTGAAGGCAGCGAGGGGCTGAATGAGAAAGTGATGGTCAAGGGCACTCAGTGAGGTGAGGAGTCTAATTGAGACATTCCACCTTCAGTGAGTGATGTAGGGAAACAAATGGTGCAATTGTAGCTAATTTCCAAAAAAAAAAAAAAATTGTCAAATTTTCATTTTAATGTTTATTTTGTAAGTGGTTTGGGGCAAGTAATTTACTTCTTGAAGACTCATTTTTTCTTACTTTAAAATATTAATTAGATGATTCGGGGGAATTAATCAATGTATATAAATGTTCTTGGTATATGCTCATAAGTAGGAATGTACTAAATGTTGGTTGGTTCTAAATAAGTTGGTAACTGTGATTTATTTTTAACATCATTTGGAGACTTGTGGATGGATGAGCCAGAAACTTAGACAAGAACTCAAGACATTTCCATAAACTTTAAAACAATCTCTTTGCATTCATACACTGAGTTGGTAAAATCTTCCAAAGTCAGACAACGCTGCAATAGAATAAAACACAGAGCTAGAAGCAATCTTTAGGATGATCTGGCACTTAATTTACTAACATTATTCAAGCCTTTGTTTTGGACATGATTTAATTAAAAATGTTTCCTAGGTGCTTTACAGTTCTCAACAAGGAACACTGCTCACCACTCTTTGCCAAGGAAACTACCCATCCATACCCCTTTCATCCTCTCATGCTGTTGGATATCTTTCTAAAACACTTTAGTCCCCCTTCCTGCCTTAGCAGATAGTGTTCAGAAAATATAATTGAATCTTTCTATGATGAGCGAGTGTCCTGCACTGCCTTGGGGGGATCATTTGGCGTCTCCGGGATCATGGTGCAGTGTTATTGTTGTAAATATAAAGAATAAAGAAGATTGGTCCATGTCTGTTTTACCCCAGGACGTACCTTGAAAACTATTCTTTAAAAAAAATCCTTTCTTACAGTTTATTTTCCTGTGAATTTTTTGTTTGGTAAAATTAAGCAAGGAAGAAATAATAATGCTACTTAATCAAAGCTTTATTCGATTCCCATTGATGACATTACAATGTATCTCATTTTGGAATAACAGGTTTGAGGTTAGAAGATAGAAAATGGTCTCACAAATGCACCCCTGGATTCTTCATTTCACAGAAAGATTTCATATGAACATACTCTGTTAACTGTTAAAAGATTGGAAACACTTAAGGAATTAGCAGAGAGTTTTGATGCGCATCTTTCTCTCAGGTATTGAAAAATATCCGTATGTTTACCTTGTCCTCCTGAAAATCTTTGATTCAGAATATGAAACTGCTGAGCCATGTCTCATGTATTCCAGCCTATTGTTTACTAAGTGTGATTTGATAATTGAAAATCCCTTGATCTTTAATGATTACTCTGATGCCTTCATGCGCCTCACACGTTTCCTCTGAGCCACTCAGTGGTCTAGAAAGCATTAAACGTAAGCAGCGGGACTATTTTTAATAGAAATGCCTTGCTATAATGCTTTTGTAATGTGAACACATTTTTACTTTAAAAACTATGCAGGTCAAAATAATTGCATTTGACTTAAAATGAATCCGGCATGTACAGTGTCTATAGAGTAGGGAATGACCATGTGTGCCTGATGCAATTAGTGAATAAAAGTCTAGAGTCCCTGCCATAGTAATAGGCGACTGCATTTATTTACCTCCTTTCTTATTTCTTAGTTTATTTTTATCCATCTTCTAGTAAGAGTCTAGATGAGCAGGTTAGGAAATCACGTTAACTTTAAGGGCTGCTCCCTACATCACTCCCCTCGTGAATCATTCAGTTTTCTGATGGTGATGCATTTGATTACATTATTCCCTTGATTAGATGATGCTCGCCGGGTCTGAAAATTTTAATACAGAAGTGTCTAACTTGATTGAACACAACTTACCCAAACAAAAATGAGGCTCGGGTCTCAGCCATCACTGTACCGGTACGTAACATGACAGGGGTTAGTTCTTATTATCTTTCACTGGCATTAGAAAGGGTGCCTCTGCAGAAAGATAAATACTGCTCATTCTTACCCAAACGCAGGATCTAAAAAAAAAAAAAATTGAGCTCACAAAAATGGAGGTTAGTCCTGTGGTTATTAGAGGATGAGAAGGAGAGGCAGAGGAGAGTTTAGTGAAGGGATATAAAGTTACAGCTGAAGGAGGAAGTGAGTTCCAGCATCCTGTGGCTCTGTGGGGTAGATATGGTTAAAAGTAATTTAGTGTGTCTATTCAAAAAGCTGAAGAGAATTTTGAATGTTCCAACACAAAGACATGATACATGTTTGAGGTGACAGATGTGCTGATTGTTCAGATTGGTCAGTACACACTGTATACATGAATCAAAATATCAAATTGTCTCCCATACATGTGGATTGATTCAACATAAAATAAAATAAAACTTAAAAATGTACATCCTCCAAACTGAGGGGGAAAAAAGTGGATTTCCTATATGGAAAAAAAAATAGGTACCTCTTCACTCAGAATTCTACTGAACATGACTCCATGTTCTTTCTGCCTCTACTTCACTCGTGTCTCACGAGGGAAATGCATTTAACTCCCACTCGTGGAATAAGGGATACTTTATTGGAATCTTGATTTCCCCCCAAGGTAGACCTGGCCTACTTTCCCCAGTAAGCTCAGAGAGAATGTACACAGGAGGCAGATAATGTCCGCACTAATACTCCCACCTTCACAAGTGTTAGGCACTAGGATAACATCCCAGTTAGAGGGGTGGGAAGCTGCCCCACTTTCCAGTCCCTTCCTTCTGACTCCATGAATTAACACGCCCAAGTGAACTTGAAAGATTTGTTACATCATATATTGGCCCCTAACCCCCTTCCTCTCCTCCTCCCACACAAGAGGAATGTCATGGTGGGTGATTTCCCACATTCCCGGAGTGATCAAAAGAACTTAGTGGTTCTTTGGTTGCTGTTGAAATTCTTGATGTTGCCATTCTTCCCCAACTAGTAAAATAGGCACAGTGGGAAAAGTGGTATTCTTTAGAGTTCTTAGGCCACTAACTATTTTAAGAGTACAGGATTGTCCACATTTGTGAGAAAATGTCTTCCTTGTGTTCACAGTAAGTTCCCCACAAAGGGAACACGCTGACATTCTAGAATCAAAGTTAATGTTACAAGAATGGGAAAGGATACTCTTTTGGTGAGATTTTACTCATTATTCTTGATCCTGAGCAGGAAATATGCTCTCTGAATTTTTTCTAAGGAACCTTGAGAATTCACAAGGAAGTGAATAAGAATTAACTGTGGAGTCCAAATGGGTCTTCCATGTGGCCTAGGGTAGTAGTCCCCAAAGCGTGGCTCTTAGCCAAGAACATCGGTGCCACCCAGATGCTTGTAGCACAGCCTGGACCTACCTCTTAGTCTTTTCAGGTTCCTGTAACAAAAATATCATTGAAGGGATGATGTACGAATAATGGGAATTTATTTCTCATAGTTCTAGAGGCCAGAAAGCCCAAGTTCAAGAAGTTGGAAGATTCCGTGACTGGTTGGTCTATTTTTTCTTGTGTCTTCACATGGGGGAAGGTGAAAGTCACTGTCTTGAATCTCTTTTGGAGAGCTATCCCTTTCATGAAGGCTCTGCCCTCAGGACCTAATCATCTCCCAAATGTTGCCCTCCCTAATACTATCACCTGGGGCATTAGAATTTTAGCATATGAACTGGGGGAACCCATTCAGACTAGAGCACTTATAGAAGGTGGGGTCCAGAAATCTGTGTTTAACAAGCCTCCAGGTGATTCTGAAGCATGGTAAAGCTACAGAACCACAGCCTTTCTGAAAACATTATTCACCTCTACGTGGTAAGGCTGCTCATTCGACTCTAGGGAAAACTATCTGGGATCCTTAGCTATATAAGTGCACCTGAGGGAGGATTTGAAGAGGCAACTTCTCACAATTGAATTGTTTACAAGCAGTTGCCTCAAAGGGAATAGACAGGAGAAATGAAGTTTAATGTTTGCAATTAGGAGTAACGGACTTAAATTTTACAGATGTATTTTTTATATAAACAGATAAAGATACGACACATTTAGAATGACATTAAATACGTCATTTTACATTTGTATCAACCACAACCATACACCATTTCTTCCAGTAGAGGAAGTTAAAGAAATGATGAGCCAGGTGGAAAAAATAAGTTATTTTTGAAATGTCCTTAGCAAGAATTTCACCCTGTGGTGTGATTCAGAAATGATTTCAGTGTAGGGGACATTTAATCCAGCTCAGAAGTCTCTCCAGTGAGAATGCACTGGCTTCATTTAAATCCCATGTAGCAACATTGCTAAAGTAGTTATTTTGTATTTTAGCATTTCTCGTTCTTCCTTGAATTCATCTCATCTGGTGAAAAGCACTGCTCAAATCTATCATAAAATATTCCTTAATAATAATTGTCGTAAATCTAAATACTGTGAAACTTGGGGGAAAGAACCAATTACTATTAAATCTGCAAATTGCCTTAAAATTAAAATTTAAATCCTAGGGATTAGATCTTCAGTGGAAAGCTAGGAAATTTGTTTATTAGAGAAAAAAATGCATATAGCCTGAGTGTTCAAATTGTTCATGCATCATTAAGGAGATATTTATTAGCAACTGACTTTGGGAAGCTGTTTTAGTCCTGGGAACACAGCAGTAAAAATTGCATACATATATATAGATGGATAGATAGATAAATTCCCTGATGTCATGGAAGTTAATTCTAGTAAAGGAGGCAGAAACAAAGACACAACATCATGTCTAGAATACGACGTAGAATTGGGTGCACGAGAAGGAGGGCTGGGCGCACCGTTAGACAGAGAGGTCATAGGGTATCTTCATGAAGAAACGGGGCAGAGAGAGCCAAGTGAAGACCTATGGGAGGTTCATCCCAGCAAGTACCGAGAAGACCTACAGGAGGTTCATCCCAGCAAGTACCAAGAAGACCTACAGGAGGTTCATCCCAGCAAGTGCCAAGACCCTGACTTGCAAGTGAAAATTACCCATTGCATGAAGATCATGACATAAATGGAGAAAAGGAGATTAATAGATAAGATTAAGAACCAAGTGGAGCTTTCTGAGACATGATAGATGTGCTTATTCTGGTTGTGAAAAAAAAGTCACAGAGAGGAATTTTGTCTTTTTTCTGTCTGGTTGTGTTTGGCTTTGTTTTGTTTTAGCAGAAAGCAGCAGTATGTTACGGATTACAGTTTGAACAGATCACTGTTGTTCCTTCAGAGGAATGTGACTATAAGGGGACAGGAATGAACAGCAATTCCAGTTAAGAGGTCACTTCAGTGGAAAGAGATGGCAGCTGAGTTGTGTCGTGGCTGTGCGGGTGGTGATGAATGGTTAGCATGAGGATAGACATTGATAGTAGAGGTTTACAAATGAATCGGATGTGATGAACAGGAGGGATGAAAGGACCAAGTCATCACTCTTACTGTTCATCTAAGGGGAATGCTGGGAGAGGCCCGGGAAGGAACATGTCTGAGGACTGTGTAGAATCCAGAGCTTATTTGAATGTTAATTTGGATATTCTGTCTTTGACTCTAGTACAGACGCTGAGTAGACAGTTATACACAGAAGCTCACGGAATAAGTGCGGGCCAGAGACACCTATTCAGAAGTCAGTAGTCTGTAGATGGCAGTTAAAAGGAAAAAACCAGAAGAACCCTAAAAGAGAAGTTGCCAGCAGAAATTTCCAAAATCTTTCCAGGAGAAACAAAGAACCTGGAATTCTGCATAAAACATCTTGCTTTAAACTGAAGGACCACTTTAGAGATAAGAACAAACACAGAAAGTGGCCCATGATCCCAGGACTGGATCCACTGGTTAATCTATTTTTTTTTTTGGGGGGGGGGGGATTGATTTAACCCTTAACAGTGAGGAAAATCAGACTCCATGATAGATAGAAGTACATGTCACAAAGATAGGCTGTGAAAGAAAATGTTATTCTGTAAAAAATGATGATGCATTCCATTTTAATCCCCTAGAAAAATACCTTGGCTGAATTTAAAGGGGGTTGTCATCAGTCTCAGCAAATTTTTCTAAAAGTGCTCTAACCAAGGACTTTGTGTTAAGTCAACACTGCAGATGGTTTTACATGTTTTAACATTTTTACCATGATCAGCTTACCTACTGACTTCACATATCTAAGAAAATCTAGTATTTTCTCTGTGTTTGGGGGCTGCAAGCTGCAGGTATAACAGTGGTATATGAACCACAGGAAATGAACAGTGGTAAGTGACCAGCTTCAGTTTATATATATCTATTCTGCTGGCATTCTTTCCCGCAAGAAGTTTGTCAAACAATAATTGTTAGTCCAAAACTTGAATCTGAAATCCAACCTCTGAACAAAATCATTTTTACGGGGCGGCACCTGTGGCTCAAAGAAGTAGGGTGCTGGCCCCATATACCAGAGGTGGAAGGTGGTGGGTTCAAACCTGACCCTGGCCAAAAACTGCAAAAAAAAAAAAAAAAAAAAAAAAAAAAAATAATTTTTACTACTTTTCTATGCCTCCATCAGACTGTATCTACGCCTACCTCAGTTTCTGCCACTCTATAGACAGTCATTTTCCTACCACATAGACAAATCGGCCTCTCCAAATCCTTGTAGCAAGGTCTGCTCCCTTTACTTCCATACCAGGCACTAGGAAGCATGAAGTGCAAGCTGCAGTCTTCTTGCTTGGATGGAAAGTTCTAAATAAGCTTCTTCCCAGCACTAAGAGTACCAGCTCCCCCGGCAGCCTCTTGTGTAACAGCTACTGAGCAACCCTTGACAACTAACATTGCTACAGGGCACTGCGACTATAAAGAGCTGCCCTGCCCAGGACCCTGCTCTATTTGTCCTTTTGCTCTACCCACCCTTTTCTGTGGACAAAGAACCCTCCATAGACCCCCCCCTCCTACTTTTTTATTTTTTTTTTTATTTTGGGTCAATATGAGGTTAACTACAGGTAGCTTACATTATTTGCATTTGCAAGGTCAAGTCCAAAGTCTGAGATGTAGCTGAGTCCTTCACCGGGAAGTGTGCCACACACCTCTACGTTGTGCCCAATCAGTGGGAACTAACCAAGCCCCTGCCACCCCTTCTTTAATTTAATTGTGTTTTCATCTCATGTGGGATGTAGTTTTTGGTCTCCTATTTTCAGTTTAGTATTGAGTATACCGGATGCTTCCTTTTCCATTCTCGATACTTTAAGCAAATCAACAAGGAAAAAGCAATCAATGGGCAAGCAACGTGGAGGAAGCCTTTCCCAAGAAGGCCAGCAAAGCTCTCCCACTTGTAACAATTCTCCACCTTCCCTGGACCCCACTAGACCCCCAAACTGCCCTGAAGGCCAGTGCAAACCTCGTCCCATGTCTTCCTTCCTTGTGTTTGTTGTCTGTGACTAGGTTACATTTTTGTTTAACCAAAAGTGTTATGAATAGCCACCACTTAAGTACAGGCTGGAGTGTACTGGAAGCCTGAGGCCCTCAATGGGTCAGAGTGGAACTGAGAGTGGGAAGACATGGTGGCCAGACCGTCCATCTGCGGGGACCAGAAGACACAGGCTGCCCCTCCCTCAGTCCTGCGTTCCAGCACACAATTCCATAGTTCCGGGATTTTCTACTTGAAATCTGCCTTCAAAATATTATAATCGTTTGTTTGTTAAGGTACAAAATGGGAGATATTTTATCTAACAGTTTGTTAGCCTAATTTATAGCTTTTGAGTATTTAAATAAATAGAATGAGTTCTCATTTGTACTTTGCTTTCTCAAACATTAGAAGCAGGCCTTACATCATGAGGATTTCTACTAAGAATTTCTATTTCCAGCTTCTGGTCGTGTGGGGGAGGTTCACTTTTTTTGCCTTCCTTATTTTTCTGGAGCAAGAAATAGGTGATAAGAAAAAGAGTGGCAACGGTAAATGAAACATGAAAGCTTTTGAATTCTCTGGAATTTTCATTTTCTCTAAGCAACATGTACATAGAACCATCTGTTATACTTTTGTGTTAATTAAACATTTTTCTACAACTTCATCATCGAGGAGTTTATCAACAGCTTGAACGGTTATGGAGTAAAAAGAAAATACACTTTCTTTCTTTTTTTTTAGACAGAATTTTAGTACATTGCCCTCACTAGGTATCACTCCTTGGGCTTACGTGGTCCTCTTGCTTCAGCCTCCCAAGAAGCTGGGAACTACAACACCCGGCTATTTTTGTGCTGCAGCTGTGGTTGTTGTTTATCTGGCCTGGGCCAGGTTCGAACCCGCCAGCCTCAGTGTATGTGGCTGGTGCCATAACCACTGTGCTACAGGCACGGAGCCAAAAATACATTTTCATATGTTATTTTTCTGAGATAACCGGTGAGTGGACTGAAGCTAAGTTTCTGCTGTGTCTTAGTTTCTTGAAAGACTGCGTAATGCCCATGTCATGTTGTCTCTGACAGCACTTCAGAACGGCGCCGGTATTACAAACAGGTATTACTGTGTATGGAACCTTTGAGAATGGCCTCATCTCTAGGTGCACAGGTGCGCTGGGCTCTGTACAGAGTCTGCAAACGTTGCTCTAGCTGCCGTCAGCCGTCAGGAAGAGACTCGCTCTGTGTCTCTACTCTTGTAATGGTGAGAGTGTTCATCCTGTCTTCTTCCTCCTTTGCACTCAAGAAACTTCCTTAGGAAACATATTACGAAGCTTTTTCTTCATCAGGAATGACCACCTGATACAAAGATTGTGTTCGTGGGCTGCCAAGCTACAGTAGTGCCATCTGGCATGAAACTCATCTAAGCCAATCAGGGACCTTCTCACTTTGTGTTTTATGCTACAATTATGCAAAGAGCTTGCCTTTTATGTGGAGCTTAGAGACGAGGAGAGGATAGAAGCCCAGACAAAGGCCTCGTCTACTCACTGCTACTCCTGGAAGTGGGTAGAGCCCCAGGTAGCCATGGTGGGGAGCCATGGTCCAGGTAGGGCCAGTCGGCACCTGACTGAGTCCGTGTCCACGGGATACAGTTCACCTGCATCCTCTCAGTGGGAAAGAGGGTGGGAAGCCCTGATCATTCCACTCAAGCACACAGAAGGGGACTTTTAACCCCACATTATCTTACACTGAGGGGGCTCCCTAAACAGAGAAATGAATTCTTTGCAGTCTTCAGTTGTTTCAAAACTGAGTGGAAAACAATCATAAACTTCTGTTGTAAACAGTCTGCAAAATATGCATGATTTAATAGTGTTTAGGAAGCCCAGCTTCATCCCTGATCTGTGATCTGAACACTACACTAATCCATACTCCTGTAAGGAACTTTCCTAACTCATTAGAGTAGGTTAACTTCTGCTGTCCCCTCTTCCCAACACTCCTTACACTTCTCTGCCACTTGACGGTCATCAATCCATACGGCTCATTCCAGGGCTGTTTTCCCTACTCTGCTGTAAGCTGCGTGCAACTGTTCTGTCTGGTCAATCTCAATTTTCCCTATTTCCAGGGCAATCCCTGGAAGACAGGAGGTACTCAAGAAATAGGAGTTGATGTGTTGTTGGATTCTGTTTGTTAGCAACCTCCAACTCCTGGGCTTAGGTGATTGTCTTGCCTCAGCCTCCCCAGTAGATGGAACTACAGGCGCCCACCACAATGCCCGGCTATTTTTTTGTTGCAGTTGTCATTGTTTTTTAGCTGGCCCAGTCAGGGTTTGAACCCGCGACCCTTGGTGTATGTGGCTGTCGCCCTACCCACCAAGCTACAGGTGCCACCTGAAAAAAAAACATTTTTATTGGATTTTTCCAGCTAAATGTGTTAATAATGCTTCCCCGCGTGGCAGCAGAGAAATGCAGCATGCATAGAGGAGAGGTGGGGCTTATCTGAGCAGAATTGAGATATCAAGAATGGCATATGCCAGGGGTCTATTATTCTGTTTTGGTGAACATGTTTCCTTTAGATGAAGTTTTCTCTTTTAAAAAGAATTCTTGTGGGGAGACAAGAAATGTCATGAGAATGCACAGAATATAGATGGAACAGCTGGTTCTACCCAAGGGCTTTGGTAAGCCTGGCAGGGGGAGTTCTAAGAAGCTTGGCCATTGGAAAAAGAGTGGGTTTTGGCATAGACCTGAATTCAAACCTGATGCAGTGGCTCACACCTGTAATCCTAGCACTCTGGTTGGCAGAGGCAGGTGGATTGCTTGAGCTCAGGAGTTCAAGACAAGCCTGAGCAAGAGCAAGAGCAAGATCCTGTCTCTACTGAAAAAAAAAAAAAATTAGCCAGGCATCATGGTGGGCACCTATAGTCCCAGCTACTTGGGAGGTTAAGGCAAGAGGATCACTTGAGCCCAGGAGTTTGAGGTTGTTGTGAGCTATGCTGATGCCATGGTACTGTACCCAGGGCAAAAGAGTGAGACTCTGTCTCAAAAATAAATAAATAAATAGATAAATAAAAAAGAGCTGAGTTCAAGTCCTGCCTCTGCTGCTTACCAGATGACCAGATATGTATATTTAGGCATTGTGACTCTGAGGTTCAATTCCTTCATCTATAAAATAGGAATGTTAATGTCTACATTGGATCATTTTTCTGAGGAGTAAATTATAGATATGCAGTGAGTGAAAGCTTTATCATAACTATCATTCTACAAAGTTCTCTAGAACGGTAATTTACACCTTGTTGGCCAGCCGTTAGTATCTGACCTCTATGAGGGCTACTGAGGGGACTATTCAGGACCGGGTAGCCTCAGCATTGCACTTAAAATCAGGGACCAAAGGGACCCAAAGAGCCCTGTCTTGAGTGGTCAGAATCTTTCCTGATGTTGATTGAACAAGGGCCCCAGCAGCAATGTTGCTTCTTCCTGGTCTGCTGTCTCCTGGGGAGGCACCCTGTTTCCATGGTGACATAAACATGTGAAAGGGACTGGGAAATGTTTAGTACGTTAATTAAAGGGTTTTTAGATAACAAATTTCAAGATGATAAACATCTCTCTCTCTATATATATATATATGTATATAACTGAAAATGCCTGATTTCTAGATCATCCCCGTGATCATGATCGCAGTCTTGGGTTTCTGATGGGGCTGGTCTCTCTCTCCCACATATGCACCCTACTCCTGGCCTTCCTGGCCCTTCCTCTCTCTTTCTCTTGTACACGCACACACCGCACCCAGCTTTCTGTGGCTGTCAGCATTTACCGTCCTCCTCCTTCACCCTAAGGTTAGGCTCTGAGGTGTAACCTTTGTGTTCTGAGATAAGAGAGAAACCTGTTTTGTCAAAGGTATTAATCCCCTGTCTAGCATTGATTCTTTCCCTCATTTTGCTAGAAATATGTCAGGGACAAAGAGGATGGGACACAGCCTGTCCCCCAACCCTAGGACCGGAAGTGGACATGCGTGTTTCTGTTTCCAGGAATAGACCTGGTGGGGCCGCTGGGCTTGTGGACATGGTTGAGTGAGAATCATGAATCCGGAAGGCAAACACTGTGGCTGTGCTTGGTGTTCACAAGAGCCATCTGCTCTGGGAAGTGTGCTCATTGGTAGTCCTTGCCCAGATCATCTGACCTCTTCCTTCTTAGAATATGGTATCCTCTTTTAGGCGTGTTATTTGCATTTCTTGGCTTTTTGGGGAGTTGTTAGTGTTGTTGTTCACAACATCGCTCAGGCATTTTACCGTTTTTGTGGCAGATCATTTTGGCTATAAACATCTATGGTGTCCACCAGCGTGATGTTATCTCACTGGTTACTTGCTTGCAACTGTGTCTGAAAGTTTAACAGAGTAGAAACAGCAGAATTGTTTCTCAGATTAATTTTTGTTTCAATTTTCTGGCTTTTAAAAAAATGTTTTTGTTTTCTATCTAAATTCAGATCAGAGGCACCATAACAACTTGAATAGGTTAAAAAAATAATGCATATATTTATTTGCCCATCCTGTGAATACCTTGTTGGTTACTGATTCGACACCTGTGATGTCTGTCATCGTGGGTTTAGCTCTTAGCTCCTTCATTTATCTGGAATTTCTCTTCTGTGCCAGATCCTGGGCACGGGGTGGTGTTTATGATGAATAAGCACCATTAGGAAATACACAGTGTGGTGGGGAGAGACAGGCATGTAAAAGGTAGGATCATTGTGGAACAGTAGAGGCATATCAGAGTTACAGTGGACTTGGTATCAGGTGGTGGTTCTCAAGCTCTTTGGTCTCAGGACTCTTCCTTTTATACTCAACAGTTACTAAGGATCCCAAAGAGCTTTTATTTATTTATTTTTGAGACAGAGTCTGGCTATGTTACCTTGGCTAAATGCAGTGGCATCATCATAGCTCACAGCAACCTCAGACTCCTGGGCTCAAGGGATCTTCCAGCCTCAGCCTCCTGAGTAGCTGAGATTACAGACATGTCACCATGCTGTGCTAATTTTTCTATTTTGTTTGTGTGTGTGGGTCTCGCTGTGTTACCCAAGTCTCAAACTCCTGGCCTCTAAGTGATCCTCCCAATTTAGCCTTGGAAAGGACTAGGATTATAGGTGTGAGACACTGTGTCTGGCCTAAAGAACTTTTGTTTATGTGGGTTAGATCTACTGACATTTACTGGATTAAAAATAAAATGAGAAACTTTAAAAAGAATAAAAATGAAGATTCTATGCATATAAAACTGTATTATATTCTTTTTTTAATTTTTTATTTTTTTGCAGTTTTTGGCTAGGGCTGGGTTTGAACCCGCCACCGCTGGCATATGGGGCCGGCGCCCTACTCCTTTGAGCCACAGGTGCCACCCCAAAACTGTATTTTATAAATAATAAAAAAAATTTTAGTTAGAGAAGTGATGCCTTTTTATATTTTTGCAAATCTTGATAGATTTGATAGAAGGTAGCTGGATTCTCATTTTTCTCTATCACTGTCTCTCTCTTATTTATTTATTTATTTTTTCTCACTCAGTCTTCCAGGCTGGAGTGCAGTGGCATCATCATAGCTCACTGAAACCTCAAACTCCTGGGCTCAAGGGGTCCGCCTGCCTTAGCCTCCTAAGTAGCTGAGACTTCAGGTGTACACCACCATGTCCAGCTAATTTTTCTATGTTTTGTAGAGATGGGGTCTCACTCTTGCTCAGCTGGTTTCATTTCTCATTCATTCATTCTGGTATAAAATGTTATTTGGGTTAGATTATGTTAAAAACAAAACAAAACAAAAAGGCCTTGAACAAATATGTAGTTAGAAAAAGAAAGAGCATTTTAATAGCCTTTTCATATAATTGTGGATATTCTTTGATACTACACCAAAACTGGACAATTGGTAGTTTCTTTTTTTTTTTTGCAGTTTTTGCCCGCGGCTGGGTTTGAACCTGCCACCTCTGGCATATGGGGGCAGCACCCTACTCCTTTGAGCCACAGGCACCGCCCATGATAGTTTCCTAAATTAATTTAAAACCACATCAGTAAACTGTTGTACTCAAGAAAGAACGGAAGTATAAAAGACAAACATTAGTGTTACTATGAAAATAGTTCTGACCTCCTAGACCCTCTGAAAGGGACCCCTAGATTTCCCCAAACCACAGTTTAAGTGGCAGGTTTAAGGGAATCGTTCCCAGTGAAGGTCACGACCACATGAAGCCCTCAGGGATGAGCAGGCAGCAGAGGAGGGAGGGTACAGCGTGGCCGTGGGGCCTAGGCAAGGCACAGGGGACTGCAGGCTGGCCATCAGGCAGGTGGTCTGAGCTGGAGACAAGCTGTGGGGGCTCCAGCGAGTTTGAACTTCATGTTGCAGGGTGGGAACACGTGGAGGAGTAAGCAGATCAGCAGCATCACTTTGACTTTGCCCCCACTGTGCCCTCTGCACAGACTCAAGCTGGAAGAGCTCATGGGCTGTGGCAAATGTCAGGGATCTAACAAGCAATCTAACTAGTGGAGGGCAGCTCTGAGCCAATGCTTCCAGGACAACAGGACAATGAATTAGCACATGCTCCAGGCCTTGGACTCTTCCAGACAATGATGGGGGCTGGAGTACAGGTGGAGTAGAGCAGTGGGCTGTTTGGATTCTTCCCCTGACCCATCCTTGATCAGCGGTACCCATTCCCTTCTGAACTTCTAGGCCCTGGTGTGGGAACTGGAGCTACATTGCCTCACCCAATTACTGCTTGCTTTATCGCTTTATTTCTGCATGTCTTTTCTCTTTGTTACATCCTTGTCCTGTGAGGGCTGTACCTGTCTCCAGGGCAACCAGTGGGACATGTCAGACTTTTGGGAAACCTTAACCCCCTCCCCCATGCATTTGTGGCCCCCTCATTCCACACACCACTCCACGTGCTGCCAGCTTGCTCTCCCTGTTTGCTTTTTCTCTTTTACAGGTCTTGTTGACATGTGCATTCTTTTCTAAATTCACCAAACCTAGCTCACTTTATTTCTTCTAACTCACCTTGAAACCATTTTCTTTCCCTCTTATAGATTCCCCTGTGGATTAGTACCCCTACTTGGAATTTACGTTTGTGTTTTAAGAGAGCGGTTGTGGCAAGAATTTAAAAGGAGGCTCACCCTGTACTCTGGTCAGGGGGTGGGGAGACTGAGCTTTTTTTGAGACAGAGTCTTACTCTGTCACCCTGGGTAGAGTGCCATGGTATCATAGCTTACAACAACCTCAAACTCTTGGGCTCAAGCAATCCTCTTGTCTCAGCCTCCCAACTAGCTGGGACTACAGGCATCTGCTAATTTTTCTGTTCTTAGTAGAGAAGGGGTCTCACTCTTGCTCTGGCTGGTCTTGAACTCCTGAGCTCAAGCAATCCACCTGCCTTGACCTCCCAGAGTGCTGGGATAACAGGTGTGAGCCACTGCCCCTGGCCAAAACCGTAATTACTTTTGCACCAACCTAATTTCTCTAAATAATCCTGACATCAAAATATTATTAATAGTACAATTGCATTGTGTTTCATCTCACACTTCAGGAGTTGAAACCTTCTAAATTATTATAGCAATATGTCAGAAGGAGTTGGCTGGCCTAGAGAATTGAACCTAAGAATGTCCTGCTCTGTGTTGTCAGTGGAAGTCTTTACCTAGACTGACCCATTGGAGCCACCAGTCTTACATCCCCTGAAGCCACTTTGCATGGTTAGCCCTGAGCTTTCCAGGGCTTTGTTCATCGTCTTCCTTACGCCTGGATTACCCTTCTCTGCCAAGACACATTATCATCCAGGCCCAGGTCTAACGCCAGCCAGGCAATGCCCTCCCTAAACTGACCACACACACTGCAGGTTCTCTGCCAAGGCACCAACCCTGTCTGCCTTGCATTCCAACGGGGAATGGTGGTATGTACCTCAGAGGGATTCATATTTTAGTTATTTTTGCATTTGTCTCGTTTTTACCACTAGACTGTAACTCCCTTGAAAATAGGACTGCAGATTTTTCATTTCTCACAGCACTAACGGAGGACAGCTCTCATTTACTGAGTCCCTGCTGTGAGTTGGGATGTATTCTCTTAATCCCCGGGAGGGGGAAATGCTGCATGGTGGTTATCTTTATAGCCTATTTTCAGACAAAGAAGCTGATGCTCAGAGAGGTTAAGCAATTTGGCAAACTTGTCAAGGCTTCTGCAAACCTCGGCAAGGCCAAAAAGGCGCCCAATCCCTAGCTCCTTCATGGAAATGGTGCATGGCTTAGGGTCAGATGTGCCTTGGAGCAAAGAAAAAGGCACCTTATATACTTGAACATGGTGACTTCAGCCCCTGCTTGCTCCTTGACCATGAGTCTTTGTGCAGACCATAAAATGCCTCTATGTATTTAGAGGTGCTGCTGCTGCTGCTGGTTCCACTGATTCCAGCCCTGGCTTTGGTCCTGTTCATGGCTCGGTGTATATTGAGCAGCTGAGTGAAGGAGACATACAGATGGCTGGTTTTGTCCTCATTTGGGATGATTCCAGACTTGATTTATCTTCTTTAGTGGTATACCTGGGCCATGCTGTTTTCTTCTCTGGGACTTGGTTGAATAAAAGGAGGAGTTTGAACTCAGTGACCCCTTAGGTCTCATCTAGGGTGTGGAGATGTCACTAATTCTGTTGCATCCTGATGCCCCTTCTGTGTGGGGCATGTGGTGAAAGCCTCTCTCTTTCACGTTCCCCAGGTAGGAGAGTCAGGAAATAGCATAGTCTGGAGAAAGGAGAAATTTTGAGATAGCAGCCTGGGTGGTAGGTCAGGCAACACTTCAGGGCTGGGTGGTAAGATCAGGCAGGAGAGCCGGGGTTCTCAAACTTAATAGTAAATCAGAAGCTTCTGGAAGGCTTGTTAGAACACAGATTACTGCACTCAAGCCCAGTGTCTTATTCAGTAGGTCTGGGTTAGGGGCTGAGAAGCTGCATTTCTGGAGATCTCAGTTTGAGAATCATTGCAGAAGTGAACTCTACAACATGGGAATGGGTGATGGAAAAGATCTCAAGAGGAGATGTGTGTGCCAGAAAGGCAGTTCAAGATCAGTAACATCTTCAGGGAAAATCGCAGCTGCAGAGTATAAATTAATTGGAGTCTGGGGATCATCCTTTATGAAGCTTTGAAAGTAATCTTCAAGCATTTTCCTATTTTATGGGGAGTTGGCAAAAGATGGGTCTCTATACAAGAGCCAACCTCTTACCGTATAGTGATTAGCCACATAAAGCTAAAGAATAGAGTGGCCAGCATGTGTTTTTATCATCAGAACTGATTGTACATTAAAGTGGACGCAGACAGCGTGCATTTTTTTAAAGAGATGGGGTTCTCACTCTCTCAGGCTAGAGGGCAGTGTTAAGATCATAGCTTACTGCAGCCTCCAACTCCTGGGCTTAAGTGATCCTCCTGCCTTAGCTTTCCAAGTAGTTGGGACTACAGCAGTGGTTCTCAACCTTCCTAATGCTGCGGCCCTTTAGTGCAGTTTCTGTGGGTCACGACCCACAGTTTGAGAACCACTGGACTACAGGCATGTGCCACCAGAACTACCTAATTTTATCTATTTTTTGTAGAGATAGGGTCTTGCTATGTTGTCACACTCATCTTAAACTCCCAGCCTCAAGGGATCCTCCAACCTCCGCCTCCCAAAGTGCTAGGATTACAGGCATGAGCCTCTGCACCCATCCTATCCCCTGCTTTAAATGTAGCAAAGGCTTAAAACAAAACAAAACAAAACAAAACAAAAAAAAACACCTGGCTTGGTGCCTGTGGCTCAAGAAGGTGCCAGCCACATATACCTGAGCTGGCAGGTTTGAATCCAGCCCCGGCCCGCCAAACAACAATGATGGCTGCAACCAAAAAATAGCTGGGCATCATGGCAGGCGCCTATAGTCCCAGCTACTTGGGAGGCGGAGGCAGGAGAATCGCTTGAGCCCAGGAGTTGGAGGTTGCTGTGAGCTGTGATGCCATGGCACCCTACCCAGGGCGACAGCTTGAGGCTCTGTCTCAGAAAAATAAATAAATAACACCCTTTGAAATCAACCCCCCTCTTGTTCAATGCTTGGCTGCTGCATCCTCTACTGGAAGTCTGGAATTTGGACCCAGCAGAGGGACTGTCACAGCTGCTGCTCAGCACAGGCGTGCTGTTCCCATGAAGTGCATGCCTCGTGCCAGTGCTCTGTTCAATGTATACAACAACTTCACTGTTATCAATCATTCTTTATAAACTATATGAATTAAGATTCTTCATTCCTATCTGGTGATTAATGCTGGGAGAACCCCCAAAAGCACAATATCTGACTTTCAATAAGCCACAAAGTTAAAAGCTTTCCTACCCAGTGAATAAACAACTTGATTTTTTTCCTATCATAGATCCTCTCTCACCCGTCTTTCTCCCTTTCTCTTTTGGATTAAACTCTTTCTTTATCCCCTTCTCTTTTCTGACCTTCCTTTATCTCTACCCCTCCCTTGTTGTGTCCCTCAGTTCCATGAGGTCTTCTCCTTAGCTCGCCCACGTGTTTTCTGCCTACAGGGCATGTACACGGGTGGGGGGGGGGTACCCTCTCAGTGAGTGACATCATTCTTTCCTTTGCTAGCTGGTACTTTTGGGAGAGACCGAATACAGCCTTATCCATTGGTAGACAATCATGTCCCTGGTCTCCCTAACTCCTTAACAACAGCTGTAGGTGCCAGACACTGTGCTAGCCTGTTCATACTTCACTCTATTATCTCTGTTTTACAGATGAAGAACAGAGAAGTTCAATGTCTTGTGCAAGGTTGATGAATTACTGAACAACCAGGGGTAGAATTCTAGAAGCTAATTTGCTGTTTCATCCACTTAAACCTTTTTCTATAATCTTACTCACTCTGTTTCATCCAACTGAACTGGACTCATTTTTCAGGTCTCAAGGGAAGTGTTTCTAATCTAGGTTGGGATATAATACCCCAACCATGCAATCCCACAGCATGCCGTATTTCCCCATCACTGCACTTAGCCCATGAGCAGTTGCCTGTTTAATTGTCTGTGCTGTTCATCACGGCTTCAGCAGGGCTCTGTGAGGGGCCTGGAACACACAGGCTTGCGGTGAATACCTGCAGGAGGAGAAAAAGAACTGACAAATGGACAAAGAGGAAAGTATCTAGAGGGGAAGCATCTGAAGGTTTCCAAATCCAGGGCATGTGGAAAATAGTGCAAAGAACTAAGGATGTTTAAGTTGTAAAACAGAAGATGTAGGGGCTCTCTGAAGGCTGTGTTGCCAAAGGGTTCAGATTTGTCATTAAGACCTTAAAGAAGCAATTCAGATCCAAACACCTGTGCTTTCCAGGGAACAGATTTTTCTCCTATATGAAACTTTGTAGCCACAGGATTCACCAACAAAGGAAAAGCATTTCTTCCTGGTGCACTGGGGATATTGATCACTTTGTATGCACTTCCTGGTGCACTGGGGATATTGATCACTTTGTATGCACTTAAATAAATAAATTTATAATTTGCAAACTGTGATATTCCAGGATTCGGTGGAGTGCCTGCAGAATTAGGAAATGACCTGGGGTATAAGGACTTTCTCCTTTGTTAAAAAGAAAAGAAAAAATGAAAAAGCATCATGTATTTGCTTTCCAAGAAAAATGTACCTTAGAAGCATTTCAGATAACGTTTTTTAATGAAGGGAGAAATTAAGACATTACTAATGACTGGCAACATACATAATTGGTTATAGATGTGGCCTTCTCAGCAGTGTTAAGTAAATTAATGAAGATTACAGGTAAACTACATTAGCTTTTCTGATCAATTCATGTAGAGCTTACAGTCACCAGAAATCATCAGACCTTATGATGATTTAATAGCTGTCATGAATTGTTCCTAATGTAAGTGGAATACTTTAAATTTATTTGAATTACATTTTATCATCTTCATTTAGGTTCATCATTCTTGCTTGCTAAAATCTTTACCCCCCTAGTTTAGCAAGTTAGGATCACTCACAAATTTGAAAAAATGCTTTCTATATATATCTTTTTCCAAGTCACCACTGAAAAGACTAAAGAATATTTTTTGTTCATTTTTAGTAATGATAAGGAATGATCTTCACTTTAAAAATTAGTGTCTCAACATTTAATGAGTACTAGATACTGAAAATACAAGGCGAGCTAGTTCAAAACTTGGCCTGAACAATCAAGCTATAAATATTTAATGTACTCTTGGTGGGAAATCTAGAGATGTGAGGTGCATGTTAGTTTCTTAGGGCTGCCATAACAATGTGCCAAAACTGGATGATTAAACAACAGAAAAGCTTTTTCTCCCAATGCTGGTGGCTAGACATCTGAGATGGAGGTGTCACCAGGGTTGGTTTCTTCTGAGGCTTCTCTCATTGGCTTGTAGAAGGTCATGTTCTCTGTGTGTTTTCACGTGGTCTCTTCTCTTTTTACCTGTCACTGTCCAAATTTCCTCTCTCTATAGGGACAATAGTCACATTGATTCAGGGCCCACCTTGATGAAACTCATTTTTAGCTTAATCACTTATTCAAAGACTCTGAATCCCAATACATTTTGAACTTCTAGGGTGAGGACTTCAACATATGAATTGGGGGACGGGGAGGGGACACTGTTTGCTTTGCTATTCAGTTTCCCCGTTTGTGGAGGACAGTGTCATTTCCTGACATGTTCCTACATAGCCTCTCCTTTCTGGTTGCCTTTATATTCCCAATTCAGGATGAGGTAACTGTCACTGACAAACATTGGGGAGGCGCCTTCAAAGTTTCCAGCGGTGTTGTCCCTTGTCAGAGTCCCATCGCGCGTTTCCCAGTGGGCAGTGAGCGTCCCAGGAGTGCCCATGGGAAGGAGTGCGATCTGGCCAGGGTGTGAAACCCAGTCCCAGTCAGGGGTTTCAAGAGCCAAGAATTAGAACCACCTGCTCCAAAACGTCTTTCAGTGTATCCAAGGGAGGCTGATGTATAAGGAAGGATGAAAGGAGGAAAATGTGTGTATTTTGGCAGCTCAGAGGACGGTGGGGCTGGGAAGGGAGGGGAGGAAGCGATCATGAGCCCACAGCCAGCCCATGAGTGGGGACATCAAAGAGGAAGCCTCAAGGCCAGATGTACCCGGACATGAGGCTCGGGGAGTTCCTGGGGGAGCAACCAGACATTGTGCCCTGCGGCCGACAGCTCCACATAGAGCCAGGAGGGGCCCTCGGAGAGGGATGGTGCAGATAGTGGATGGTGTGCACAGTGTGGGGCTTTTGCACCATGTGAAGCCGGGAGAGGACCAGCACAAGAGGCCCGGAAAGTTGGTTTGGATGGAGAAGTAAACTGCAGAGGAATCTTGTCCAAAAAGGCTCCAAACTGGCAAAGGCTGCGAGAGGCTGTTTTCATTGGCTGCTCTTAATTCCCAGCCCAGATACCGGGCTCCGTCCAGCCTGCTCAACCCATTCATTGAATAAACATGTACTGAGAACCCCATTGTTCCAAGGGCAGCACAGGCCCAGTGAAAGATGAATCCTTAAGTCTTTGGAACTTGTTGGTGAGGTCGTTGGGGATGCGTGTCCTCGCTCTAGAGGACGGTACGCAGCCAGATGCCACTGTCCCTCTTGGCTGCCCTGTGTGACTGTCTCACCCACTGAAGGAAGCAGGTGTTGCCACTCTCCTCTTCTAATCAAACTTGAATTGTCTGCAAAATGAAGACAAAAGGGGAAACTATCAATTTTATGTAGATTTTTAAAATACCAAAATGGTTCAGTTCTAATACACTATTTTGTGTTTCATAATTTGCCTAGGTTTTATCATTCATTCGTTTATTCAACAAACACATATCGCGAACCTACAGTGTGGAAGATGTTATTCAGGGTCATGCCAGGGTCTTATCTGGCTCACTGCCTGTCACAGGCTTTAGGGTTTGGTACAAATTCCACTGCCCCAGGGACCGTGTGTGGGTAGGATCAACAAGAGAAGTCTTTAAAGACCTGCTAAGATCACTCACAAAACCATCTGAGTTTGTTGCCTTCTGTAGGGGGAACATACATGACAACTAATTCATTATCTTCAAAAGCCATTTTTGTATTCAAGATTTTTGTTTCTTCTTGAGTCTATTTTGGTCATTGTGTGTTTTCCTTTAAAAACAGTCCCGTTTACGGCGCCTGTGGCTCAAAGAAGTAGGGTGCTGGCCCCATATGCCGGAGGTGGCGGGTTCAAACCCAGTCCCGGCTAAAAAATAAAAAATAAAAACAGTCCCATTTGTCTACATTTTCAAATCTGGTAGCCTAAATTACCGTTCATAATACTGAGAACTATGTTTAATAGGGGATATGTAGTCTTTAAAAACAAATGCCAGATCACAAACTTCTTAGGAAAAATTCTCTGAGAGCTTGGGGATAGGTGTGTGAGGGGGGAGAGCAGAGCCTATTTAGGGTTTCTCTGGCATTTATAGAAGTGTTTTCCATTTTTTCCAAGCACTTGTTGCTTACTTTACCTCCCTGCTGTTATTCCCACAACTTCCCAGAAGTGTCAGGGAATAACAGTGTGGGTCTGCATTCCAGTGAAGGGCTCATCCCTGTTGCTCTCTGGAGGGGTCGCCTGTTTCTAGGCAAGCTTGGGAAAGCAGCTTTGTCCAGGGAGGCATGCCGGTCTGCTTGGTGCAGATAGTCTGGATTTGGGGGCCCAGCTGTTTGCAGGGGCTGTCACCTCCTCAGTACCCAGGGACTATTAGACTCCTGGGGTGTTTTTTTGAGACAGTTGCTCTTGGTAGAGTGCTGTGTTGTTACAGTTCACAGTAACCTCAAACGCTTGGGCTTAAGAGATTCTCTTGCCTCTGCCTCCCAAGTAGCTGGGACTATAGGTGCCCACCACAATGCCCAGCTATTTTGTTGTTGTTGTTGCAGTTGTCATTGTTGTTTAGCTGGCTCCAGCCGGGTTCGAACCTGCCAGTGTGGGTGTATATGGCCAGAACCCTACTCACTGAGCTACCGGTGCCACCAAACTCATGAGGTGTTGTAGTGCTTGTGCTAGCAGGGGGAAGACACTGGGCCCATAAAGAGTTGAGCTTAAGGGTAGCCTGTCCTGCTAGGAGAAAGGAGTGTCTCAGATGCCAGCAAACTTGTCCTGGCATCCTAGTACGAGTGCCCATTTTCTGACATTCCTGCTCATTGCATTATGTGGTTTGTAACACTGACCACACCGGCTGTGAGGGGAACAGGTGGTACTCTGTGGACACACACATGCACATCTTCACCCCCCGTTTCCCTGTGTATTTGGGAGTTTTGGAATAGGAATACTGTATGTATTGCATTTGGTTGTGGTTATGGTGCAAGGGCAAAGACAAGTTTCTCTATGGCAGTGGTTCTCAACCTTCCTAATGCTGTGGTCCTTTAATACAGTTCCTGTGGGTTGCGACCCACAGGCTGAGAACTGCTGCTCTGTGGAGTAACTGTGTCAGTTCCATGGGGAGACATCGGAAAGGTACCGATAGAATCTAAACTCTATGAAGGCAGGGATTTTTGACTGGCACATAATACATGCTCAATAAATATTTGTTGGATGGATGGATGAATGAATGGAAACTGGGATGAAATGAAGAGGCCTTAATGGGTTGCAGAAAAGACTCTGCCACTCTTTTTTTTTTTTTTTTTTTTTTTGAGACAGAGTCTTACTTTCTCACACTCTGTAGAGTGCTTTGGCATTATAGGTCACAGCAACCTCAAACTCTTCAACTCAAGAGATTCTCTTGCCTCAGCCTTCAGAGTAGCTGGGACTATAGGTGCCTGCCACAATGCCCAGCTATTTTTAGAGACAGGGTCTTACTCTTGCTCTTGCTCAGGCTGGTCTTGAACCCATGAGTTCCGTCAATCCACCCGCCTTGGCCTCCCAGAGTGCTGGAATTACAGGCATAAGCCACCTCACCCAGCCCTAGCCACTCTTTTTTTTTTTTTTTTTTTTTTAAAGAGAACAAGCTTCTCTGTTTTTTTGTTTTGTTTTGTTTTTTTAAAATATTTATTTATTTTTTTGTGTGTGTGGTTTTTGGCCAGGGCTTGGTTTGAACCCGCCACCTCCGGCATATGGTGCCCTTCCCCTTTGAGCCACAAGCACCGCCCCCTAGCCACTCTTGATCTTCATCCTGCAGATGGCAAATACCCTAGGAAAGAACTGGAGAGTTGGCAGATGCTGCTCTGCTGGGGGGCAGTGGAGCAAAGATTTGAAAATGTCCAGGGTTTTGGGGGGTTCACTTCTGCATTAAAATATTAAAGGGGTACCTTGTATCTGCAGAAGTCAGAAGGGGGCTGACTAAGAAACTCCAAAGGACAAGTGAAACCAAGGGGAATAAGATCCATCCTTGCAGGTTCAGAGATTATCTGACCAGATACTTTTTCTTTCATGTCAGTGAACTCTTCAATCAACTCTTCACGTCAATTAACATGACAATGAATTCTTTTTTTTTTTTTTTTTTGAGACAGAGACTCAAGCTGTTGCCCTGGGTAGAATGATGTGACATCACAGCTCACAGCAACCTCCAACTCCTGGGCTCAAGTGATTCTCCTGCCTCTGCCTCCCAAGTAGCATGGCCCAGCTATTTTTTGGTTGTAGTCATCATTGTTGTGATTATCTGTTCTGTAAAGATCTGGTAAATTCACTCATAAAAACATCTGGATTTGATGCCTTTGGTTGGGGGTATAAATTGGAAACCTAATTTAATTTTTTAAAAGTCATTCATCTATTTGACTTTTTTATTTCTTTTTGAGCCCATTTTAGTGATTGGTATTTTCCTTAAAAATTATACCATTCATCTACATTTTCAAATCTGAAAATTTGGCAGAAATTACAGTTCAAACTACTGAGCTATGTTTTAATAGGGGACATGATAGTCTTTAACAAAAAGTAACTTTGTTCTTTTAGATCACGAAGTTCTTAGACAAATTCTGAAGAAACGTTTGAGACCTGGGGGATGGGTATGTGTGTTGAAGAGAGAACAGTTTCTGTTGACTCTTGGGTTTCTCTGATAATATCTGGCGTTTATGGAAGAGCTTTAGTTTTTTAAAACACTGATTGCTTATCTCTGCTTATCTCTCTTGTCTTCTCAAAGTCCTTGAGAGGTAGATGTTTAATGATTTCTCAATTTATGGATAAGAAAAATATGATCAGAGATGTTACTTTATCCCCAATATACAGATGAAATCAAAAGTGACTCTTAAAGCATGATGTTTTAATTAGAAGAGAGTTTGGAGATCATCTAGTTGAGATGATTCTTTTTTTTTTTTTTTTTTTTTTTGAGACAGAGTCTCTCACTCAGTTGTCCTGGGGTTGAGTACCATAGTGTCATAGCTCACAGCAATCTCAAACTTTTGGGCTCAAGTGATCCTTTTGCCTCAGCTGCCCAAGTAGCTTGGGACTACAGGCACCTGTTACAATGTCCAGATAGTTTTTCTATTTTTAGAAGAGATAGTGTATCACTTTCTTCAGGCTAGTCTTGAACTCCTGAGCTCAAGCAATCCACCAGCCTCAGCCTCCCAGACTGCTAGTATTATAGGCATGAGCCTAGTCCTAGTTGAGAGATTCTAAACCTGGGATCCATTGAGCCGCAAAGAACCCATGCGTAGACTTCAGTGGGTCCATAATTTGGTTTGGAAGAAATTACATCACATTTCACTAACTTCTAACTGCAATTTAGCTTTTCTTTCTATTATGATTGTAGGCATCAAATCATAGGAGTTGAAGCAGTACTTTGTCACCATTAGAGATCACAGACACTTTCATGGCAAATTAGAAGTAAAAGAGATAGCTCAAAAGATTGTTTATACTCATCACTGCTTCAGACTTACTTAGTAGACCTACTTGTTGATCTTATGTTGTTCTTAAAAGTACATGTGTAGAAATAGGGGGGTGGAGCAAGATGGCAGCTGAGTAACAGCTTCCCTGCAACTGGGCATGGTGAGTCTGGGGAGATAAGACTCCAGGCATCTCTGACTGGTGGTATCTGCCTATAATCATCCCTTTGAGGATACAAGGAGTCAGCAAGGGACTTCTGGACCCCAAGAAGAGGACAAAAACAGTGGAAAACTAGCAAGTGGTTGCGTGTGTTCAATTGAACTAATCCCGCCGGCAGCCGTAAGTACAAGCAGCAGTGAGACTGCAAACCTCAAAAGGAAAGGCCTTACCTGTGAACTGTTTCGGTGTTTTTGGACTTGGCATCCAGTTTAATTGCTTTGGGGAGAGCTTGAGCAGGAGTGCGGAGAACTTTGGGCATTGTCTAGAGCCCCAGACTGAGCCGCTGAGCCGGAGGGAGCTAATAGTGTTCGGCTGTGGGCCACAGGGAGTCATTGTGAGAGGACTGCCCCAGCAAGCTCCGCCCTCAGGGTCACAGAGCAAAGATGAGGCAGGAGCTAGTAACCTACTGACTGAACAGCCTAAAGGCGGGGACTGAGCTGCCTTATAGCCTTAACCCTCAGGGGCAGAGTGAGACCGGTTTTGGCACAATGGAGCCTTGGGCTGTTGCCCTGGGGAGAGTGCCGTGGTGTCACAGCTCATAGCAACCTCAAAGTCCTGGGCTTGGTGCTGCCTGGACCTCCATAAGAGCTGCACCATGACCCCCGACCTGCTACCTGCACCCGCTGGACCTCCATGTGCCCTGAACAGGAACTAAGGGAGCTGCGCAACCCTGCGTCCTCCCTCCTGTACCTTCTCTGCCTCCATACCGGCCTGCTCATCTGGCCAGGGACTATGGTAGCCACATGCCCTCCAGAGCCCTTCCTGCCTCTGTGCAGAGCCCTTCTCCTGGCCAGAAACTGCTGGAGCCTTGGGCTCTCTGTGCCAAAGTCACTGGGCGCCAGGCACTCCCAGAACCATGCGCACCACCTCCCGCCCTGGTGCTGAATCCACGTGTGTCAGACTCCAGAGCTGCTTCCACAATCAGAACTGCCTGTCTGGGATAGCCCCAGAGGAACTACACAGGGTCACTCCCTACATGATCCAGCATCAATAGAGTGATCCCACTGGGGTCTAATCTGGGGAGACACCTCCCCAATTCTGAGGATGGCCAGAGGCAACGGTGAAAAACAATCATGATGTGAAATCAACAGAAAAACTGTGGCATTATGAATAATCAGAGTAGATCAACTACCCCAAGGATCAATGGGGCAGACACAGCACAAGATCCCATGCACAAATAGCTGAGATGTCAGAAATCAAATTCAGAATCTGGATAGCAAATAAGATTGAATTATAATTCCAAGCAGTAACCCAAGAAATCTCAAGAATTCAACGAATTCAA